>OMLP01021565.1:0-25028 GCA_900302685.1 Spondyliosoma cantharus | reverse complement strand
TTTTTTTCTCAGGAGTTGGTAAGGGCTAAAACAGAACTTAGAGGAGACCTATTATGGTCCACACCAACAGAAGTTCCTCTGCCCCACAGAAAACACTGCTCCTGAAACACCCGGTCAGTAGCCTCGTCTTTAATTCCGTAACTCTGTACAATCACACTATATCACCATGTCACAAATCTGCGTACCTTATGCCCAGCAGCTACTTTGGCACATAATAATTTAGCTTATCTGCTATCTGCTTAGCTGCCTTGTTGTTCTTAGATGTGCTGGGTCAGGTGTGTGAGATGACCAATCACAGAAAACTGGGTATTCACAAGGCGGGGCCTTAAAGTGACAGAAGCTGGAACAGAGCATCTCATACAGTGGGGGAGGAAAGTGCTGTAGCACTGGGCAGTATGAAAAAAGAAAGTACTTTGAGCATAAGAGTGTGTAAACCTATTTTAGTAGCAACTCAAAATAAAAGTATGAACCTCAAAATCAGCACAT
This sequence comes from Spondyliosoma cantharus, assembly GCA_900302685.1. NCBI lineage: Eukaryota > Metazoa > Chordata > Actinopteri > Spariformes > Sparidae > Spondyliosoma > Spondyliosoma cantharus. The sequence goes on along the minus strand of OMLP01021565.1, from coordinate 24,542 downwards.
ATGTAGGAGAGTGAATACTGGACTTTTTTTTTAAGCTGGCCGGAATCAATATTGCTCAATATAAGGGGGATCAATTGTTAGTGTTGTGTTTCCAGCTTATTGTGCTGCAACTCTTCACTCTATCCATTACCCTTATACGTAATAATACTAAAACCTGCTCCTTTAATGTAATTCACCCTAATATATTAGAAACGGTTGAATAAAAATGGTAGGAGTTAAGTTATGTGAAAAAATGTAAGGCTTAATTTAGTGTAAAAAGGGAGGACAATAAACCACCATGCTTGTCTCTCCTGTCAAAGACACCACTAAAGGGTAGTATCACACAGAAATACGGTTACAAAAAATGGTTAATATTGGATGATTACATCCTGATGACAGAACGTTGTAATGTTTTCGTTTCACGTTTTATGGACACAGCACAAACTGCTTACTTTGAATACTTCAAAACCTTAAAAGATATTTGGACTGCTGGAATCTTTCATAAAATTTATCTCGCTGGAAGAGAGGGTTATTTCATACTTTCAGATGCAATTTCGTCTTCAATCGCATACTCAGTCAAATAATACATAGTCCCCTCTCTGAATCCAAACTGCTTTCACTGGCTCATGCATTATAGATGTTTGGGTTGCACTTTCCATGAAGACAGATATCATTATCAGCATATCTTTTAATATCTAAGTCATTCAACTCTGTGGTCAAAACTCAAAATCCTGTGTGACATGAATAATTATTGATCATTTTCGCAAGCCAAATGTGACTGTGCAATTCATACTGAGTGTACTGCTGTTATAATGAAAATGACAATGACCTTTTTAATATGATTTAACAGTCATGGGTATACTGTAATTTGATTTTCCAGTATAATCATAATAGCATTAATGTTTTGTGTGAAATGCGTTATTTTTCTAGGAAAGTAAGAAAGAAAGACATACTGTACAGTAAACCTGGGCCAGCATTTTAGCACAGGCTATATTTCGGAATAGATCCAGCTTTATGCCGTTTCATTTTTTTGACAGTTTCACTTGGGTGGCAATTTTCTCATCCCTGGAAGCCGGTAAAATGGCAATCTGCATTAACAGTGTGATGTTTAGTTCACAGGGTATTAACTAGGCTTATCCCTGCAGTGTTTGATGAGCTCCTTATCCTTACTAACCGTCACTGAGATTCTTTTTTTTTTCTGTTTCGAGGGCAATTCCTGTTTCAAGAGGAACTGTGCAAAAGCCAAATGAGCAGTAACGGTGTCAAACACAACCGTGCATTTAGCTAAATATAGGACTGGCTGCAACTGAAATAAGGACACAAAGCACAGAAAGGCAGCAAAAATGTTGATGTTCACTGAGTTCCTTTCAGCATGTGAACGACTTCTTCCTCTGTGAGTGCTTATTGCTTTATTAGATGATTCATGCATGATTCATCCTGGAACAGTAGTATTTAGAGGTTGAATTCAGCCTGACTGGGTAACTGCACAGTAAATATCCTCTTTCCAAACAAAGAAAATGCTCACTTTTTGCATCCTCTTTAGGCCTAATGAATATTTGTCATTTGTAATTACATCCTCAAGTGGTATACTGACATTCTTGCCTTCGCTAAATTCCATGCACCGCCCAAACATTTGAAACAATCCACTCTTAAATTGTATGCCAGCTTTTGTCAGTGCAATTTAGGTTGAGGAAAAATAAGAAAAAAGCTAAATTCTACTTTATATGCTAAAGATTTAGTCTAGGTAAGAATGCCTTATCTATATGCAAATTATAAGTTATCAACTTCAATAACTGTTGAACGAGGTGTCTCCAAACATGCTATTGCCTTCATTTGTCAGCCTGCCAGGGTGGCCCAGTTTTTAATGCAAAGCATTCAATCTTGAGGGAGATGGCAGCAAACATAGACAAATAGTACATGGAAGAAGGAGAGGATAGTTAAGAGCACAAAACGCCAGCGATGATAATGAGTCCTGTTTGTGTTGCCCTCTTCGTCTTCACAGCAAATGATAAACTAACTAGCCGAAAGCAAATGAAAGAAATCTCTATAATGCTAATTGAAACAATTTCCTTGCGCAGCAAGGGGGATTGAGCAGTTTTAGAAAAGAAGAGAAAGTATGTCCTTGAGAGGATCCTGAGGTAGAACATTGTCCAACAGCCATCTGCAGAGAAACAAAAGTGGCAGGCATAATTTTAAAATAATGGCTGACATTTTGGTTATACGTTGTATATTACTGGCCCACTTCATATTGTACTGAAGTTATTTCATATGGCCATGGGGCAGCTCCTTTCATAAGAATTATTGGCAATAGCACCTCTGCATTGAGTTAAATTATGGAAATCACAATGATAATTAATTTCTGCTCAAAAGCATCATCAGACCTGGTACTGGAGCTAGAGGGAGGCTGGTGTTTGATGAGTGAATGTGGGAGGTAGGATGGGGGACATGAGGGAGACCCAACAAAAAGGTCATTGTGATGAAGTCTGCATTCATCTACTGTTCCACCAACAATAAATACATGTAACACTAAGCAAGACCCCTGCAATGCTGCCCTGATTAAAAGAATCAATCTTTCCCTCTTAATGTTGTGCTTTCACATTATATACATGTTTTCTTACATTCAGCATTTAAGTGTATGGAGTGCACTTCTCTAAATGTTTGTGATTTCTTTATTGGATGTAGTATAGTAGCTGCATTGTTTTTTTTTATTATTATTATTTATTTATGTATTGTTGGCCTTTATATGACTTTTATTGACAGAACAGCTCAAGAGATGACAGGAAACAGGATGAGAGAGAGGGGGAGTGACACGCAGCAAATGGCCCCAGGCCGAGACTGCCTCTGTACATGGGACGCCTGCTCTGCCAACTGAGCTAAACGGCGCCCCGTAAGCTGCATTGTTTATTTGTCATTTCTCTGAATGTTTCTGTTTTAGGAATTTCTCCATATTATTTATTTTTGTGCATTTCTTTTATTATTAGTGTTTCAATTTCAAGTTTAAGTATATCCAGCTCTTTGATTTTGAGCGCATGTTTGCCTTGCCTTGCCTTGCATGTTTGCCTATGTTGTCATATATGTATGCAATATTCACTGCATTTCTGCACATGTATGTTGCACACATTTATTTATTCATTTGTTTTGTATTTTGGAGGATTTCCCAGTATGTTTTAGGATTTGTAGCACTTTTTGTTTGGGGCGTGTTATCTTAAACACAGTAGAACATCCGCATGTGAGTTGAGAATGAGATTCAAAAATCAACTTTCTTACAAATTGGACATTTAATGTTTGCCTTCTGCCGTCACTATGTGTGTAAATGCTCAACAATACAGTTACTTACTTAAAGCAACAGTGGAACTGCATGAACCTTACTATTCCGCCAATAATCAGACTAAAAGCTGGATCCAAATAAAAGTGCCTCATGTAACCACCTCAATTGGAAGAATCTGTGCTACTTGTGGCAATAGTGAGGACTTTAACACAAAACACTCAGGTAAAGGGTAAAGAACAAAAAATACAAAGCCGAAACACAAAAGCTAATCAAATTTCAAACCAGGAAAAGAAAAGTTCAAATCAAAAGGCAAAGTACAAACCAGGATAGGACTCAGGTGAATACAGAAAAGGGGCAGGAAATCACACAAAGGTAGGAAATGAAAGTCAACACATGACACATGAGGGTAGAACTCCAAAATAAAACAGGAAATAACACAACCACAAACTCAAAGTATGATTGTCTGATCTGATCCAACCTGATCTGAATCAGTTTTCCTATAGATCAAGAGACGTGGTATAAACCTTTATAAATATAAGCACCTAATAACAATGTAAAGGATTAATCTGATAATTTCTCTCTTGTTGGAATAAATATAGTATATTCTTTCTGAAAGCTTCATCTGGGGGTATCATGAGACGACTTTGATTCTGGGAGGGCCAGGAACATGATGGTAGCAAAACGAAGCTGTTCTGTGGCTGATACAACTTTTTTGTGGAAAATCTTTGAGGATTGTTACGCCTTGAAGATCGAAAGGATTGAAAAACTGAGTTGTTTCAACAGAGGAATTTAGCCAAAATCCACCGAATCAGAAACACAAATATTGTCTCCAAGACATGATGTAGGTCCATCTTTAAAATTGTATTAACAGGTGGACTGGATGAATAAATGAATGCATTGAATATTTTCAATAAAGTTTTTTTTTTTTTTTTTTTAAAACAACCAGCTTCTAATTCTAATTCATTCTTTTTACCTTATTTCCTGCATATTAGATTAGATTATTGTTTTTGTGCATCTAAATGGTAAAACATACAAAAAACATTATACCCCGAGGGGCTCCTTCAGTAAATATGAAAGATAAAACACAAAATAAAGCACACTTTAAATAAAGAGTTTTACAACTATGTTATTCATGCTTTTATTGAACTACGGAAGCTTTGTTATGCCCATTACATGATATAAAAGGCAATATATGTTCCTTGAAAAGGGCTGCCTTTTTAACAAGCTATCATGTTTCCTTGGACATACAGGTTCAGTGTAAGGGTGTAGGGGCCGGGTCGCCAACATACACCTGCTGAGAAGAACCTGGCTCTGTATTTCTTCCATCTGTCTGCCTGCAGAAACTCCATCCATTAAATACAAATTGTCACAGAAATCCAAAAGGGAAAGAGTCTCTCTGAATGTCAGGCAGTTGCATATATCTAATACACTTGAAGGCAAAACTGTTGAGATCCAACGAGTCTGAGGCAGATGATTTGAGCCTTAGAGGCGCTAAGAGCTATAGTCCTTATCTGGTCTTCTTTCCCTCAGCAGCCTGCGAGTGTATGAACGTCTCCTCCAATCGCCTGTGCTGCAAACGCTCTTATCTCTGCTCCACTGCATACCTTCTCCCTGCACTGCCAAAATTGAGCCACAATTCATTTAAATGCATGTTAATGCTTTCATCCGAAAATGTGATATGTGATATATCCATTTGGAAGAAAAGGTGCTTGATATTTTTCCTATTAACACATATGATTGTATCCTCTAAAATATTACTCGTTTTATGTAGAGGTTAGCGGATGGCTGATGAAGTGAGGAAAACAACTTCTTGTCTCTTCATTCAATTTGTGATAGACGGTATATGTTAACCATCTCTTTCAAAGCCCTTAGTATAATCACTGATAAAAGTGGAGGTTTGCCACTACACCGTCCCTCAGAAATGGTGTAAGAGCACAAACAACAACAAAAAATCAATAGCATGAGGAAGATTAATGCTTCAAAGAATTGTAGCAGCTTAAACAATAATTTTGTTACAGTTGAGTACCGACTTAAATTCCCTGCATGGCTCCTGTGAGGGTTATTAACAAAGGTAGTGTTTATCATGGTGCTCTCTGGCAAATTAAACAAAGGGAGGTGTGCGTGTATGTGTGTGCATGCGTGCGGCAAGCTACGTCACCGAAATTGAATGTATGCAGGCGGAGAAGGAAAAGATGTCGAATGGCCAAACTAGAGCTTGTGTGTGAAATGCATACTCATCTTAAACACACATACTGGAGATGTGCACACATACACCTACTGCATACACCAACAGACATGCAAGTGGAAATGATATGAACTCAAAAGACGTACTCGGCTCCACAGTTCTTTTTTCTCTGTTATTTCAGGCAAATGTTATCCAACAGTCCAATAGAAAGGACTTGTAGCACGCTGTAGTTTAACTGCAGCAACATGAAAAGAGAGAAAAGTCAGAGTCAGTGGGTGGGTGGGCTTCAGTGACGTGCGGTGAGGTTCATGACTCGTGAAGCACTGACTGGAGTCGGATGTAAAAATATATGAACCCAAATATATGAACCCAAAATAGAAGCTTATACAGTGGTACCTTGACTTACAAGTGTCCCAGCTAACGAACATTTCGAGATACGAGCCGTCTCTCGCCCTCTGCGGAGAAGAAGAGCACGCAGCGACGTGCGTTGTGCGTATGGAGCTCCGCACTGCCCCCTATCAGTGCGGCACGGTACTTTCTGCCTCACCCTGTGCTTTTCCACTGCGCATTTATGGCCGATCGGAAAGACTAAATATGTCACACACATTCATTAAATATGTTAGACAGAATGTGGAACGTCAGCATGTGTAGTACATGTGTAATCAAACATGTATATAAGGAGAGACAGCAATGGGCATGCGCCAACTGCCTGTGTCAGTCAGTGTGTGTGGCACAGCGCCGTCAGTCGCCGTTCTCTCAGGTATTTGAACAGGAAATGCGTACATCTAGCGATTTTGGCCATAGAAATGTTGAAATCATACAGAAAATAAATTTATAGAACAGTCATGAGCTTAAGTCCGAATTTCCTCCTCTTAATGAATGAATAAACCCCAGCAAGTTGTTTTTTTAATTATGTTTTAACAGGTGAGGCAGTGCCCCCCTGACTGCACATCTCTGGTGGGCTTTCTTCCAAAGATCAGGGGTTCCAGTCCCGTCCAATAAATTGATTGATTTTGAAGTGAGTGGCATACTTATGTCACTTACTGTATGTAACTTCTGTTACTTAAGTTACCAGAGTGAATATGTAATTTAAGGAAATGCATGATCTTTTTGTAAACCTAGCCAAACCCCTAATGTTTGACTTAAGTCACAGTCCAAAAGTCATAATAAGCCATAATATGTGAAGTCATGGGTGTCGTAGCCATTTCAAATTATTAGTTCCAAAAGATTGATGCTAGAATAAGCCAGAGAGATGTGGGTGGGACACTCTGCTGTGAGCTCTGCTTAGATTGGTTCTTACCTCACAGTGAAACAACTACTCACAACAGTGTTGAAGAGTTTGCGATAGAGATTTGAGCAGAAACAATTTCAATTGTATCTGACTGCACTGCCGCTAGACAAATATTCTCTGGTGTTGTGTGTGATTTTGTGGCAGTTGGTTTGTATTATAAACAGCCAGCGGTGGTGATGAGACAGTGGATTGCCAGATGTACTTTCCCCAGAAAGCATCTCGTCCTCGTTGGCTTGCCGAGAGAGCTAGCTATAGGCAGAGCGGATTTGGCCAAACAATTTGCTGTCCAGGTCAGTTCTATTCACAATTGTGGCCATTTAATCCCTGCTTGGTATGAAAGCATTATTTTTGGAGGTTTTGGTGGGGTTTGCACATCTTACTTTGGGGGATTATCCTTGCTCCTGCTCAGGTGAGCAGGCAGATGCCCTTTGATCACAAAATGTCCTCCAAGGGTAGTCCGAGCGCCGAAGAGTTTCTGACAAGACTCATTATCACATATCACCTTCTGTAAATTCACATATCACATTTTTTTTACGTCATTCAACCAGCTTTTCCTGATAAAATGAAGCTCCAGGGAAAGTTCAGACAGGAAGACTGCTCTTTCGCATGCCAAGTCTTTAGTTTATTTCCCATGCTTTCATTTACTCCTCTCACACATGCTCACTCATAATTGTCATTTTCTGGGGCCATCAATTGATAGCAGCTGCTCACATCAGCCGAGAACGTGTATCCAATAGCACAGCGACCCTCCTTCACTTTTAGCATATCATCTCGCCGCTGTTTTTTTGTAATACAGTTGTCTCCCCGACTTCAATTTATTCATGCTACTGTTTTGTGCACGGCCTCCACCTCCCAATCGCTGCCCTGTCTTCGCGGATCCACCAGCTTTATCGTTTCATCAGCCTATCTGTCTCAGAAGAGTCATCAGCCGCCACCCACCACCACCAGTGTCTTGACTCCATGGGGGATTTTCTTGTTGCTGCTCATTATCCCATATTATCTGCTGTAATAAACATTTTCTTTATTCTATTAACTAGTCTCTCCTGATTAAACTGCCTTCCCTCTTCATCGCTCTGCTCTCACTGCAGTCTATGCAATTTTCTCACTCAACCACTCAACCACAACAAGGCACCAGTGACAACTTCCCACTTATGGCTCCCATCGTGAAAATCTCCTATGTGTTACAGTTTATAGGGGGTCCTTTATATAAGTCTATCTATTGCATGGGATCCAGGCTTTTTATTAAATAAAGCTCAATCCAGAAGTTGTGTCTCTCCCGATTTATCATTTTCAGTATAATTCTACATTTACATTTTTTTTAGGGCATTTAGCGGAAGCTTTTGTCCAAAGCGACTTACAGTAATTCATACATTCATACACTGATGGCGGTGGCGGTCATGCAAGGTGCCGACCAGTACTTCAGGAGCAGTTTCGGGTTCAGTATCTTGCCGAAGGACACTTAGACATTCAGACCAGGGGAATCTAACCGTCCACCTCAACGACCTTCCAATAACAAGACGCTGGCTCTACCCCTGAGCCACGCTGCCCCTATTTTATTTTGTTTGAAAATAACTACATAGTTTACATAATACAGGCAAGTAAACAAAACGAGACACAGAAAGATTGTCAGTTAAAGTCAAATACATTACTGAAAGCATTACTGAAGAAGAAATAAAATATAGTGGATTAATCAGTTTTAAGTCTGCAGAGTGATGCATCCTCTCATCTGCAGTTATAGAGGAATGAAATGAAAAATTAACTAAGTACTCAGAACTTTGTTATTTAAGCCTGTTCCTATTACAGCAGATATAATTGCCTATAAAGCCACCTGTCTGCAATGATATTGATTAATTTAAAAATTACATCAAAATTATAATTGTGCAGCCTATCTATCTAAAATTATATGTGCATAATATTTAGTACGGCTCTGGATTTGTATTAAGGCTAATACATTACCGGGTATAAGAGCCAAAATAGAATTTTTCCAAGGTGCCTGGAAACCGCCAGCTTGACCGCTGGAAGTCTCTCGTTGCATGAGATTCCACATCCTATGCTGTCTCCAGATTATCCTTTAATAAATCCATGGTGACAGCTCAGGATTGTAAATTTTAATGGTGTCCTTCTCGGCTGGTATGAAGCTTTAGCTAGCTTAGTTGGCTAGCCTCTTGTCCATGAGCAGATGCATGCTTTCTTCTGGCAATGATATGGAAATAATATAATTCCTCCATTAAACTGCTCAGATCAGGTCTGTGGATTATTTTGAGTAACCACGTCATGATTTCTGGTTGAGTTTTCCTAATGTTTTTGTTGGCTTTTGTTTTGTGTTTGGATTTGGATTAAATTTATTTATTTGGTGTGCTTTGAGCACCACAAGCTGAGTGCCATTTAGTTGTAGATGGATCCATTAGATCAGATCCATTATGTTAGAGAGGAGGTGAACATCTAGTCGATACCTCCAACAATCACCAAAACAACCTGGATGGAAAAATAGAAAAAAAAATATAATTTTGATTCTGTGGTGAACTGAACTTTAAAGTTGAAAAGATAAGTCCTTATACTCCTCATAAGAGGATGCGTTATCTGTGGTATCCAATAACAGAGATAAAGGCACATTATTTTGTTTTTAATTTGTCTTATTCCAAAGTCCTACAGCCTTGCAACACACACACACACACACACACACAATGATGCTTATGCACATATTCATCTACACAACACACGGCGTTGAAATCAATCTCTATTCATATGTAGTTCACTACTCAGAGCAAAACGTGCGTCCTGACAGATACCATCAAAGTCAGGCTCACAGGACAATAACTGTGGTGCAGGAAGAAAAGGGCTCATTTTACCTGGGACATGTCCTCTTCATTCTATGGAGCTAGGCCCTGGAGGACTCAAGGTTACCCTCTATCACTGGGAGAAATCATTACGCCCAGACGGGGAGACAAATCTACAGAACCTGCTCCCTATTCCCCCAGCATCACAGCTAACCTGTTTTATTGGTATTCTAACGATCTGAGTGCATGGATGTTGTCACAGCAAGGTAAGGCTTTTTCAGACCTCCTCTCTCTGCACAGTTGGCCATTCAGCACATTTATAACATTAAAATATGCTCGGTAGCTCCCCCGGTGCTGCCCTCTCCTGCACCACATGCACTTATACGTGCCATATCATAACAGGGTGATGTCCATCAAAATGCTTGCTGTGCTCATGTCTCTCAGCACTACTGTAATATTCACAGCAAAAAAAAAAAAAGTTTCACAGTTTTTTGTTTTTTTTTCCTTCTTTCTCTATTATGAAACGCTAAATCGACAAAAAAAAATATGGACTATACATCCCGTTCTGTGAAATACCTGACTCAGTCTGCACGGGTCTCATATGAGCCTGGATGCATATTGCACTGCTGTGTCAGATGTAAAGCCTCTTTGCTGAGGAGCCCCATTTAGTAAAGAACAGAGAAAATGGAAAAAGAGTTCATTTTCAAAGGCTTTATCGAATTCTTTAACTTGATCTTTTCTCCGGCGTCGAAGCCTTAGCAATTAACAGGTCATTTGTATTTCTTTATTGCCGACTTGGTGGGTGCCTGAAGCATGTTCATTTCCTCCTCAGAGCTGTGGCTGTGCTTGCCCTGACGCCGCCATTGATTATAGAGGCTGATAGGACTGGGCCATCAGGGAGCCCAGTCTGAGAACGCAGCATGCTGTTTGTTCCCCCGTGTGCTTGCCAGGCTCTGCTCCCTCTCAACTGGAAGGTTATGTGTGGTTTAATTCTGTGTGTGTGTGTGTGTGTGTGTGTGTGTGTGTGTGTGTGTGTGTGTGTGTGTGTTTGTGATGTTTTTGGACATGTAGTGAGACAATATGAGGTAGGAAAACCAGTCAAGAATAATCTGAGGTGAAAGAAAGACAGCAGGAGAGTGAAATAAAGAGGCAGTTTCTTCGGTGTGCGGCTGCCACCAACACTGCTGGTGTCAGCTCTTCAGACAAATGTTTTTCTTTCTCCTTCTCTTGCTTCATCTCCCCTCCCTCTTTACTGTCCCACCTTTACCTAATTCCTTCTTCTTCTGTCCCCCCATCCCCCTCCCTTCCTCCTTTTATCACAGTTTTTCTTATTCTCCATTGCCTCCCTTGTCTTCTCTCCCATCCTCCATCCTCATTCATGCTATTTTTACCAGCCACATTAATACCAGGTGTGTAATTGTAATGATTCTCATCTGTTTGGTTACACTGACAAGATAATCATTATTAAGTAGGGAACATTGAGAAGTGGCCGTGATTATGGTGAAGCTGGAGATGAAAGCCTTGTACTGGTTTGGTTTAATGATAATGATACACAAAAATAGACATACAAACTAAAGAAAAATTAATAAATACTATTTGGTTTGTATATTGTATATACTAAATATAATGGCAATCTCTTTCCAAAGTCAATTCGCTTTCAAATTTTCAAGCTCAACTTTTAAATCTACATGAACAAGAAGTCCTGAAAATACTCATTCCAGGACAGTTACTGTCAGTATTTACTTTCAGTCAGACTCAGAGATTATTGTATTTGAAAGGATTCATATAAAACTCCTTGAATATCTTCAGTGGAGGTGGTGTGTGCAGTTAGAGTGATCCATAGAGCCAAAACAGCTACATTTATTGGAAGTATGCCATGTTGAAAAAGCACTGAAGTCTCCTTTAAGTTGACATGGCAAACTTTTTAAGCAAACACTTTCATCATACTGAATTGGTGTTACTGGTCACATGATGAAAGTCATGTAGGGGGGCAGGAAATAAAAAAAAAAAAAAATAATAATGAGAAAAGCACAATGAAACAAATTAATTTTGTCCAATATTTAACTGAAAGGCCAATTTCTCGGTGATCGTGTCTTATGTTGAGTATAATGAGATATTCTGAGTAGAAATTGGACAAATTTACTTGGTAAAATCTTGAGTTTTTGCAGTGAAAGTATTAGTGTCTAGTAATTATATTTACTTGGAAAATGAATTCTACCTGTTCAAATTTGTATCATAACTCTTGATATTCAGTGAAATAAATGTAATCAAACGGTAGATAAATAATTTTACAAAAGCTCTTATTTCTTCATTTCTTCTCAATCAAAAACAACTCCCTGAACATCAGTTTTAAACAATGAAATCCTGACAGCCAGACTGAAAAAAAAAAAAAAAAAAAAAAGATGCACGAAAAAACAAACTGAAGTTATTTGAGTCATAATGTTTCAAGTCAGGTCAAGGTCTTGAACTTACAAGTTAGGTCCCAATGTATTTTCTGACAAGTCAAGTTGCACGTTATCCAGACTTGACTTGAGTCGAGTCCACATCTCCAACCAATATTCACTCTTTAGCTCTTCTTTTGTTCCACTTTATATTAGCTAACCTGCCTGATGTCTGTGTGCCATTTGGGAACAATGTTATGATATTATTATAACACAATTACAAAATGTCTAAGCTAAATCTTTGCTGTTTTATCAATAACATGTAGTTATTTTTTATTAGTTGTTTGTGTTGCTTTTTGTATGTTTAATCTGAATATGGAAAGCAACTTAAGTTTTCAAGTACTGTAAATGTAGTGAGGTAAGGTGTAAATCATGTCTCACTGAAGTGTAGAGTAAAAGTAACAGTGTACTGGAGATATTAACTATCTAATTGTAGCCCCTTAATAAGATGTGCTTAGTTGCTTTCCACAACCATTTGACTGCACTCCAGTTAAATAAAACGACACCTGACACATTCTCAGTTCACGATGTTGCCGCAAGACCGAGGCATGAAACAGGATTAAAGATCCGCACAAGATAACGTGTCATATTTCTACAGAGGTCCTGGTAGTGAGGCTGGTCTGTTTGGTTCCATCTGTGTGTATTTCTGTCTTGATATTTCCTGCCTCACTGTCAATGATAGCATGGATTTAGTCTAGTTTATTATGACCTGAATTGTTTACGAGCAATTACAATTATCTTAGCAAAACATTATTCATTAGCGTATTATATTGCAATATGCATGTGAGATTAAATGACAATAACAACCACACTGAGAATTGTTTCTAGGCTTTAAGTAAATGCACGGCAACCCCAGTCTTAGCTTTAGGAGGTCTTGCTTCCTCCCTTGCCAAAAGGATTCAGCAGCGCTTCAGTTGTTCATCTCCGGAGTTGGTCCACTGCGCAGCTCCATTTGTAGCATCAACTGTCTGAATGCACAGCTTGTTAGCGGCTCCAGGCCAGCGAGCTCGCTGCGGTGTAGTGGGGACGCAAGCAGGGAAGCAGCAGGCCCACCGGCACCGTTGGCCCAGCCTTAATGGTCATCATAGCAGACAGGTTGGTTTCTGGTAGGAGAGAGAAAGAGTGGGGAGAGATTGGGAGACTGAGGTGAGAGATGCACAGAGTAGGCAGAGACGGTGACGGCAAGATGCATCTTTGATGATATTAAAAACAGAAATCACAGGGTTTTCTGTCAGTCTAAATACTGCCGGGGCAACTGTCAGATTAATGTGGGCTGTGGATTAAAGGGTTCTCAAGAAAAAAGGCATATCTGTAAGATGGAGCATGACACTTGTAAAGAGACATGGGTTTTAAGAAGAACAATCCTCATCCCTATGGTCAAAAATGGGTGAAATATTAGGAGTTCATTCACCGAAGGTCAGACATGTTGTGAAGTGTATTCTGTCAGATTTTTAGCCAAATAAATGATGTGAGATCTATGGTCATCTGTCTAAAATGGTGGTTCTTTGGTCTATTCAAGCAGCAATATTATTACTAGGGGACACAGGTGTCATTTACATGTCCCCCACCACTTTTTAAAATGAGCGTACTTTTCTAGGATTGTATAACCTGCAGCCTTATGCATAGAATCAGTCATGACTGGTTGTCCATCACAAATTCTTGTAAGCTCTTTCTCCACTGTTAAAAAAACTATGACTGCTACATGCTCAACTCCTAGTGTGGGAGCCAAATTGTGTTTGATATGTTTCAGTTGAATAAATAAGTGCAGTTTGTATTTTGTTTAAAAGTTCACGTGAATGGAAATACATATTTGTTTTAATTGAATAACAAGTTCATTGAAAATATGTAAAAGGTCAGCTAAACTCATTTGATTCAATATATGTTTAGGTAAGTGTGATGTTTTGTATAGGAAAACAAGTTGTCTGACAGCAGAATAGAGATATTCAAAATAAATACATCCCTAAATCACAGAGATGCTGCTGCCTGTTTTTACAGGAAACACTTAACTGTACCAAGGCAAATAGCATCCATGGGAACTTTAAAGAGAAAAGAAAAAGAAGAGCTTTGCTACACTTACAGGAATCATACAGTGTGACATGAAATGTGCTTACAAATGTACCTGTGTTGTGGTCAGTGCTGGCCCAAGCCTTTTGGGGGCTCTAAGCAGAATTTGATTTGGGGCCCCTCTTCATTTAATATTTAAAAAAAAAAAAGACCAAGCAGCCGCTTAATTCACTTATGCCTCTGGCCTGCCCTGGTTGTGGTTTTATGCAACATTAACAGGGTTAATTTGAGTTAAATTTGGCTACCAATAATAATGAATGTATATCAGGGATAATTATTGATTATGATAAATAATAAGATATAATTTATATTAGATCACCTCAGAGGCACCACCCTTGAATTCAATTGAACAGTGCCGTCCTAGCTGGGCAATTTCCGATGCAACATTGGAGGAAACTAGTTGTTTCTGTTGTGCCTTGCTAAGTTAGCAGCTCTTTACTAACTTGCTTCGTGTTCCTCTGATTGCAGAGTTGTGTCCAGTTAGGGGTAAATATAAATGTACTAAACCTGCTTATCTAACTTATTTTGCAAGATAATTGCATTTTTTCTACCTGCTGCAGTGGCAATGCAGCCTGCTGACCCTGTGCCCCTACCAGAGGGAATTCCATTTCTGTGGAATAAATAAAGCATACCAAAATGAAGGGAAAAAATAAATAAATATTGGTCTGACTGGCACAGTCAGGATGTATGAAAGACAGAGGAAAGGATGCAACAATGTTGTTTATAGACTTCAGGCTGGATCCCATCCACCTCCAGCAGGAATTGAACCCTAATGAGTAAATAGAAATGAAGTTTTGGAAAGTAATCTTTGCCCACAACAGCCTGCGGAGACAAAAAAAAAGAAAAAAAAAAGAGCATGTTTGTAACATTGTGATTAACATAAAGTTGCTCAGCCATAATGAAATATAAACAGCGCAGTAGGAGAAAGGGCACAGTGGTTGCCAGCGTTTGTTTTCCAAGGAAGAGCGAGACAAAGACCAAAACAAACGGCATCTGTTAACAAAGGCAAACTGTATGACCTACTTAGAGCTGGCCTCCAAATGCAAAGGTCTTTTCCACTATGTTCTGTGCTCTCTGCACTTCAAAGTTGCTCTCTCATTACTCCCATTTGAACCCGGCCACGAGACACTCCGCTTACTCTCCACTTCAGCTCGTCTTGTTTTCTGCCGCCTGCTCATGCTGCTCCGTGTCCAGATGGAGCCAAACACAGAGCGAGCGCCTGCACTTTCTGTAGGGGTTCAGACATCTGTGCCATGCTTTGAGTTCACTTTGAGCATGCTTCCTGGCTTAAGAGGCTTTGATACTGAAAGCAGCAGGCACAGAGCCACAAGTACCATCAGTTGTAAGTAGAGCAAAACAATGATAAATTCATCAAATCAACCAATTAACTGGGAAATGTAGCAGGACGCCAGTTGCTTCCATTGCACATGTGAAAAATGTAAAAACAACCCACCTGGAGATGTTCACAGCATCAAAGTGGGGCTAACAATTTGACAAACTCAAACAAATTAAGTCCTATTTACAGAGCGGTGATGTGGTTGGGGTGTTGCTGTGTTGCAGACAAGACTGAAGAGGCGGGAGAGAGAGAGAGGGAGAGAGAGAAAGAGGCAGAGGTGTAAAATGGAACTCCCAGGGGCATGAGCATTCATCTTTGCAGGGGAACCTGGGCAGGCTTGAGCAAGAAGAAATAAGACAGCCATCAGCTATGCAGGAAGTGGCTGCTGACAATGAAGACACCATTTTCCTTCAGTGTGTCACTGTCCCTCAAAAGTAAATGTAATGAGCCCTGTGCAGGAAAACAGTCCAGGGTCAGTTGGGACTGTGGCTGTGTGTGTCTGAGGTGTGTGGGTGGGTGCCATTAGAGAGGTTAAAACTGAATAGGAGGTCTTCAGACCCGGTCAGTTTATTTGGCCCACTAAAGAAGCCTCCAGGTGCACAGTGAAATGAGGAACAGTAACAGGCAGTGAGTCTTTTTCCCCTGAAAATGATCAAGTGCGGGCTCCTCTCCAGAGACCGACCAACAAATTACCTTTCTGTTTATAAACGTGATATACATTTTGCCCTGAATGAGGCTATATAAAAGGTGCACACATACAGGTAATTATGGAGAAGGTAAGCTTAGAGTACAGCATGTGTCCAATATTATACAGAATGCTTTTTTTCTAGAATGTAACAGACAAAGTATTTGCACACACTACAAACCAAAAGTAACATTTAAATCAGCAAATAAATCTTCCCCTCATTGAATCGCATGGCCTGCTCTGACTCAAACATCGTGTGATGTCTTTGTAGATTTATCCTTGACCTGCTTCAGATGATAGATGTATTTTCAAGTCTCCTGGAATTGATTCATCTTGGTGTCACAAAAGGTTCGTGTACCCAAGGGGCAAATCACAGGGCAGCAACTACCACCAAAACGAACAAAACTCGACTTTCATTCATTTAGTCTATAATGGAGACATGACAACAAGTATAAATGGTGCCAGGCTGCCAGCCTGCCGGGAGACTTCATGTGCAGTGTCAGACAGAATGGCGTAAGTTAGAGAACCAATATGAATGCCAATGGCATCATTATTCTATACCCATTACATTGTGTAATCAATATTTACTTCATAATAACACTTGTCTATTTTCAGTTAAAACTGATATGTTCATGCATAAGAGATAATTCAGTGATACAACAGAATGCTCTTTTATATGTAAGACGTATAAGGAACAATAAGATGTACATTGTATCTTGGCATTTATCTTAATTAGGCAGCATTTCATTCAGATGTGTATGGTGTTGGAGGGATTACAGAAATGCTACTAAATTTGTCCTAGTAAGATTGTTACTTTATTGTAAAAGTGACTCCAGCACTCATTTTGACTTACATGTAAACTTGCAACAATGTTATGTTATGAGGTGCATGTGTGAAAGACTGAATGAATACTTAAGATGTTTAAAAGACAAAAAAGCACTAAACCCATTGTAACAGCCATGGGTTTAGTTCATAATGTACATTGTCCCAATATTTGCTCTGTGGTACTTTACAGTCTGAAGCACTTTAAAGGGCAACTCCACCAATTTTATTGACCAGGGACTCATCTTGGGGCAAAATACTGGAGACACAGAAATTTTATTTGCTGTGGCATTTGTTTGGTGGGATAAATCTCCGGTGTTAAGTAAGTTTCTGCTTGTATCTGCCTTGTACATGTTACCTGCATCTGTAAATAGAAGAAATGAAGGCTATAGCCAAGGTTGTTAGTAGAGAGTAAATCGGTTAACAAACCCTCCAGACATGTTTTAATATGTATTTAAAATACAATATTTGAATAATAATACATTTCAGCAATAACAGCCTTCTAGTGTCATAATGCATGTACACCATTCTACACAGTGAAGCGCAAACATTCAATTGCAGGAACAGGAACATTTCTGACTGGAGAGGGACTTTACACTTACGCTTTACACACTACAAAATAGGGACAGAGACATGTTCTGCACATATCACCTTGATGCAACAGATTTTTGTAGAAGAACAGAGAAAAATGTCAAAAAAAATCTGCCTGATCTTGCCAAAGACAACAATATGTCACAACTTTACAACTCAATGCGTCACTACTACAGAGAGAATTGAGAGCTAACCAAAATAGTAAAGTTGTGAGGTGGACATGCAACAATGAGCTGAAACTCTACTCTAGGTTTATCACTACAAGGTTTATCAGTTTTATAGCAAACACGCTCTAATAAATCCTCCCTACACTACCTGTCTCTTACCAACAATCGCAGACACAGTTGGAGACTAGCTTATGAAAAGACATTTAGAGAGTCAACCTGTGTGTAACTACGTATTAAATGCAACATACTTGCCATAACAACTTTATGAGGTGAAAATATGTAAATGCTGTGTTTACAACTTTTTTATGCTGCCTCCAAGTGGAACATTAAGTAATGCTGCTTTAACTACAGATTTATACCCTGAAATTGAACCAGTTGACAAGTATAAAAAAAAGTCAGAAAATCATATATTGCACTTTGCAAAGAAGATTTTAGAAATACAAGAAGCCAAAGTCCCATAATGAGCTCTGGTTGTGGGGCTCAAGCTGTTGCCATTGTATCTACAAAACAGCTCCAAACAGTTACTTGAAGGTTCCCATTTTCACCAGTAGGCTCTCAACCATGCACAGTCCAGGCTTGTCATCTGTTGGATGGATGAGGACAATCTCTTCTCATCACACTGTTGGTCTTCAGATTGGGAGCAGGTAGGCAACTCCTTTGTGCTGACAGGCAATGGCAGTCCCTCTGAAGAGGAAAAATCACACTTTGTAATGAGCTAGCTCCCCCAAATAGGCTCAGGAGGACAGGCAGAAGAGGTAGCAGCGGGAGCTGACACACAGCACAGGGGTGTGATGGGAGTTAAAATACCCTGTGTACAAGAGGAACATCACAATTATGATAATGCTTCTGAGCTTCAACGTAGTGGAGTAGCTGTCCTACTACAGATTTTTAAATTCACACTGAGGAGTTATTTGAACACCACTAACAAATCATTTAGAACTTTTAAATGCTCTAGAGGTATTTAACTTAATAATCAGTTTGTATCTGAAATCTGATGCCTATCCTCATAAAACCTGGAAATTCATTTTTGTCCTAATTAATCAATACCTTCAAGTTACTTAATTGTATTCACATAAATAATTACATGCAGAATAGGAGAAAATCTGTGTCAACCAATTTAATTTGCCTCACCTAGACATATACGAGTTCACTGTGTAACAGTGTGGCAAAGAATTATTGAGGACCCAAATGCAAAACACTCGGGAGGCAGGCAGGATAAGGAACAAAAGGCGCTCTTAATAACAAAGACTGAATAATCCAAAAAAACATAAAAAAACACTAAATAAAGTGGCAACACAAAAAGCTGAAACAAAGTATAACCAAAAACGAGGAACAAGTGGGAAAACACGAGGAATAAAGAGGGAAAACGCAAACCCAGAAACATACGGTACCACGAAGAGTAACAGGGAGACACAGGAACAGATGAACAACAATGTCGGTTCATCACACAGGATGAACTGACCAAGACATCAGGGAACACACAGACTATATAGACATGCAAGGGCTGATTAACTACAAGATACAGGTGAACACAGAAAAAAGGTGGGAAATTACTCAAACGGAGGAACCAAAAAGCGACACATGACGGCAAAACTTCAAACAGGAAATCACATAATCACAAAACAGGAACGTGACACATTGTTTCATATATTTTTGGTGTGATAATGGACTATCCACTGTCCATTACAATCAGGGCCATTTTTATATTATGCCTTCTATGTACGAGTTAAGTCACATAAAATGGGTGGCTGCAGCTCGGGGGCAGAGCCAGTGTCTTGTTATTAGAAGGTCGCTGGTTCGATTCCCCTGGTCCCTGTCCTTGGGCAAGACACTAAACCCCAAACTGCTCCTAATGTCCTGAGCCACCTTGCATGGCAGCCACCGCCATCAGTCTATGAATTATTTTAAGTTGCTTTGGACAAAAAGTGTCTGCTAAATGTAAAGCAAATCTTAATTCTTTTAACTTTAACCCTCTGACCGGTTGAGGTGTGGCAAACGAAAATAATCGAAACTGCCCCATTTGTTTGTGTAAATAAATGTTTGAACACATCTTAAACACATATGGTTAATTCTGATTTCAAATCTTTCAATGTTGTACAACTTATTTCGGAGCCAGCAGTACTTACTGTGTCCATCACATGTTAGGGCTCAACAGCTTTTTTTGCAATTGTAATGTTCACACTATATGTATTTTTTCTCCTGAGAAAGTTTTTTGAGCTTAGAAAATGGATCAAGAAGTCATATTCAAGTGAAAATGTGCGATGCTGCTCTATAGTTTGGTTGTACTTTGGCACAATGCTGTACTACAATAAGAGCTAACGCCCTGATTCTATGTCTGTGGATGGCTCACAGCCAAAGATCATGTCGTCGCTAGCCAGGAGGAGAAAGTATGATGTGCTGATCCAGAGACATGCTGCCAATCAGCGTGGCAGAGGGAGAGGGATTCAAAGGTTGGCTAGTTTGGGAAAGTTATTTTCGAGCCTTAGTATGTGATGACATCAAGAGCTACTGTGACTTAACATATAAAAAGGACCTTGAGAAGAAGAATGATGAGCTAAAAGTCAAGATAGCTGGGGCAGAGAACATTAGCTCTGACAAGTGAGTGTTGGACAGCTGTCACACAAATTAAGCTAACTTCACAACTACCTGTAACTTAACCAGTCATGACTGGGTGATGCAGTCTATTTTAGCTTCTTTAACTGAAACTGACATCGCTATATACCACATTAACTTGTAGAAATCTGAACATTTACAGACATGTATTCATTTATTTATTTATTTATTTCATTTGTTCTTCTTATTATAACATATTCTTGTATGAGTGAGTAGTTAGTGTAGTAGTTGAATGAGTAGTTAATCAAATAGAAAGTAAAAGTTTAAAATGTGTGTCTTTGATTCAAGATTTAAATTGTAAAAGTCTCATTAGAAAAACATTTTCATTGTCATCATTAGTGAGTAAACTCTAAACCCACGGTAGTTACAGTTCATTGGATGACGTACACCATGGGGATTAAGAACAAACTACAGGATTCAATATGAGGACGAAAAAAGCCTCAGCTTTTGCACACATGTGGATCGACAGGTGCGTAGGAGAAGACCAAGGTCCACCATAATCAGGAAAAAACTCTTAACTTCACTTGCAATGAATTGTGATACTCAGGCCTTTATCAAGTGATCTTACAAGACAATGGGGAGACCATCTTAAGTAGGTTTGTAGACCCATCTGGATCAATTAGGTCACATTGTAGACAGACAAAATCCTATCACACACACCTGGTATAATTTTCACATTGACTTGTTTTAGAAGGTGGAGTAAATGGTCGTATGAACACTCATCAGATCAGAAAAGTCTTCTGTCATTCTAGAGGGCATGGACAAATAATGTATTGTGTTGTCCAAAACCAAGGAGCTATTCTCTGTACAATGATATGAAACATAGAAAAGAAGCAGAACCCTGCAGCGTAGAAGCTAGAATGACTTCAAAATCAGACTTGAGAGAACATGTCTGTTTAAAAGTGTTGCTATACCTCTTTGGTGTGTAGGGACCAACACAGAGTGCTGTCCACTCTCTCTGCAGCTGCAAGATCAGTGGTGAAAACATCCTTGAGGTGTCTATCAAAAAGATTATTCTGTCTGAAGTACTCATGCCTGGCAACTTACACATTCAACATGGCTCTGAGTCCAACTGGGAATTTCACAACTTAGTAGATACCTTTAAAGAGCCTGGGCTATTTTCTTTCATGTCATTGGAAGTACTGCTCTGTTGTTATGCAAGGAATAGTGAACCACGGGTGTTGCTCTACTAACATTAACTTTATTTGGCATGTTGTCTGCATCTTGCTTACCTCGCAGCTTTCTCAGAAAAGCCAAGAGAGTCAGCTCTTCTGTCTTCAGCATAGAGATGAATGCCATCCAAATACCAGTCACAAAACTAACCAAAAACACTTCCACTATCACCTGACTAGACTAAAAGGGTGGTGTACAGTGAGTGTCATTTGAAAAGAACTTACAGCAAAACTTAAAATACCTCCAGCACTACAATGACTATTTGCTCTCTACAATCTTGGAAAGGAAAGAAGGAAGAGGCATTAGGTGGTTAGAATATTCATCAGCAAACTGACCTACAGCAAGATCCTCTTGTGGATCCCTGCCAGTCAGAAGTTGGGGGCTTGTAGTGTAGAAAAAAGACAGTAATTATATTCTTTTTTGAATAGCCAAGCCCTTTAAAGTACTATTGAAAATAGTATACTATTATTATACTATAAATATAATATTGCCTACTCTTGGGCATGCACTGCAATTGGCATTTATTGTTACAGCTTTAAATAAAATAAAGTGTGGACTGCACAATGTTGATGATGGGTTGCTTGTTGCCACACTGTTTCACTGTTACTTAATTTATATGATAGACCCACACTTAGAGTAGCCTGCTACACATCCTTAAAGACGTTACTTCAAAAGTTTCAAGCTGACCTCTCACCTAAAGAATATCCCACCTCTGTGATGTGGGGCTTTCATCTTTTCTTTTTTTCTTCTTCTTCTTCTCATCTTTGCTCTGCTCTCTGACTTTTGAGGTGCTTTTTGGTAGCTCTTTTCTGTTTTTTATTAGTATCTGGGGTCTTGGATAACAGTTCAAATTCATTTAAATTGACCTTTGCCTTTTATTGCTTTCATCTGTCTTTGGATGTCTCACTTGCACACATAACCAGGTTTCTTTCCTCTTGAATGAGCTAAATTAAAATGACTTGTATTTGATATGCTTGACTTACAGGAGTAACTATAACTACAACCATAAATGTAACACAACAATGTTTTAATGATATGTTATTTGCAGACTGTAATCTAAAGCATAACACAAACTATATAAATTGAACATGTTATTTTAACACTTAACACTATAAATTAGTGACAAGATGAAACCACTTTGGAATGGAGCATGGGAAAGTTGCAGCCATACTATGGGGGGTGTTTTATTTGCCATGCTTGCTTTGGAAAAAGAAAATAAATAAAAAAATACTAAAAATCTCCTCTAGTATGGAATAATGCACTGACAAGCACCCTAGTTGGACCATACTGATTCCATTCTGGCTCATCCTCTGAGGAGAATGAATATCCATAGCATTGCAGAGTACCACTTTCACCATGTTCTACACTGTATGATATGTGATGAAAACAAAGATTCTTCTTCGCAAATGCTCTAGGCCACAATATTGTACAGGCTGATGGCTAAAAGACAGAGAGACTCACTACCAACCATGACCATCCACGGGGAATGCTGCCAGAAGTTATACATGTAATGCTGTATGCAAATAATACTAAACTGCTTCTAAACTCCTGTGGAAATACCCATAAAAAGGTAATAGTCAAAACAAAATGTCTGTAGGCCTTATTCATGCAAACACCTGTGAGGCAATACTCACATATACAAATGTGTATACAATGCTGCTGAATGCTGCCCATGAAAGCACCCACACAGACAGACAAACACACACATTCAGCGCATGTTGTTCTCCAGCAGCTGATTCTGGTAGACACAGCTCTTTATGCTCTTCGCCTCAGTGAGATTAGAGGGGTTCTAACAATGACCTCTTGGAACACCTCATCTAATCTCACCTGTGAAATTTCATAAAGACTTCAAATTAAAATCTGGTGCCTGACATCTTTTGTTATGCCATACATTCATTTTGGATATATTACTAAAAAATATCAATATATTTAATCAAACACAGGACAAAGATTGGTGTTTAATCTAGATCCAGCCATCTGTCAATCGATTCTTCATTTAAGGCTTATTTTGTGTACATCAATTAGATCGCTCTGAACAGCCTTGATGTCTGGACTACAGTATTTCACTAAGTTATGGAGCACAGAAAAGTCAAAAGTGAGTATGATTTTGTGGATCAGCGCAAAGCCAACCTTAATGCAGGCCTCCTGTCTGGAAGATGAATCCTGTGAGTTGAGACTCTGAGTTTTACATACAGACTTGTGGGTGGCAACTTATTTTAAGGTCGAGACAGAAACTGCAGGCCTCCCCCACATCTGACAGTAGTCAGTATCTTGTAGGAAGCGAAAAAGCGAAGCGAATAACAACCTTACAATCAATCCTGTCTAAGGTGCTTTTGTAAGCTTGAAGCTAAAGCTGATGTAGATGGGGCCATAACTGAATCAAGGAGCTGCAATTATTTACACTACACACTACACTAAAGGGTCAAATAAACAGCATATAAATAAATTCCAACAGATCCTAAATTATTTGTGCCTTCTTGTAAATTCAGCATTAAATGCAACTCATTACATCTTGTTACCATTCACACTAAATGAAAATCACAGAATACAACAAGTTATTGATGATAAACATGTCAGATCTTCCAAATACATTCAACAGTGATCATCATAGGCAACTTATTTGTCGCCCATGGACAAAGTCCCCAGGATCCCTTCAAAGCACAATTTTATGAGTTGCTGATTTAGGAGAGTCTATCGTTTATTCTGTGATTATAATTTGTGAAACACTCTCTTAAAGAAATTCTTAATTCTTAATGTCTAGTGTGGTGATACTACGAGCAAAGTTTCATGTTGTGTCAAGCCTTCTTAGTGTTTTAAAAATAGCGATTTTTGATGCTATTGCCATTCAAAATTAAGGGCTGACATTGGTCCAGGCCGGCATTGGTCCAGGAGGTTACAATGCACCTGAAGCTGTTTCAGGGATGCTGGAAGTCAGTCGCAGTTGGGAATGCTGAGATGTCATTCTATAGTATTACGTCATAGTAAATGGTGTGCAACATTCATGTTTTTTGCATTAATTTGAATGGCCAGAATAACTTATGTCCTACAGTTATTAACAACAATTTGAAAACAGTGTGCGCTACAGCAGGCAGCAAATGTTAGAAAACACCAGCATACTATAGGTTAAAGCAGCCACAACAACTCAAGCAG
>OMLP01021564.1:17790-31042 GCA_900302685.1 Spondyliosoma cantharus | reverse complement strand
CTCCTTTTTTTTTTTTTTTGTTTCTCTCTGTCTCGCTTTTCTTGTGGCAGAATTGCTGCTGTAGAAGTGAAGCCCCAATCCACTCTTGAGTATGGACTTAGCAAGTCAGGCTCATGTGCTGGTGGTCTTGATCACCTGTGTGGTCTTGCTATGCCGGGCCCAGGAGAGGGACTACACGGTGAAGGAGGAGCAGCCGGAGAACGTCCGCATCGGGAACCTGCGCAAGGACCTGGACCTCAACCTGGACCCCAACATCAGGCTATCCTCGCCGCTGCAGTTCAAGCCTGTGTACAAGACAGGTGACGTGCCTTTGGTGAGGGTGGAGGCCAACACGGGGGAGATCTTTACCACCAGTCACAGAATCGACCGGGAGAAGCTGTGCTCTGGGGTCTTCGCTGAGAAACGCTGCTACTATGAGATCGAGGTGGCCGTGCTGCCCGACGAGATCTTCAGATTGGTCAAGATCCGCTTCCTGATCGAGGATGTAAATGACAACGCGCCGCTTTTCCAGTCCACTGTAATCAACATCTCCATCCCAGAGAACACAGCCATCAACACCCGATACCCGGTGCCCTCGGCATTTGACCCCGACGTAGGAATCAATGGGATCCAACATTATGAGCTGGTCAAGGTGAGGCACCCTCCTGTTTCATTCCTCACACCTATGAACTGAAGAGGTATTTTGCTGTGTTTTAGGGTGAATCGTATTAATCGCCGGGGCATTTTCCAAACCCATCGTGCCTTTACTATTGTAGGTTGATTGTAAAAACTTCTGTTAGGAGTGTTGGTGTACATGAAAACTGTGAGTGTTTGGTCGGTGAGGTTGATACCACAAGGCTGGATTTCAAGAGTGGAGTCATGAGCTGATTAGTGAAACCGATGAAAAAAAATTGGGCTTGTGCAACATCAGCTTAAAAAACAAACATGTTTCTCTGAATCTCTGTCAGTTTCATGTTGATATGAAGCTTATTTATGAAGGTAGGGTTGTGGAATATTGGTTATATTGCGGCTTACAATGTCAAAAATGCTAGGACTGGGCGATAAAATCAAACATCGAGGTAGTTTTCGACACATATTGTAGAGGGTGAAAAAATTCAGATACTGTGTGAATACTGACATTTCGACCGACATACACACAATTTTTCCAGCGATCCCTCAAATGTGGATATCAAACAACATATGACAAAAATATGTAATCAAGGCAGGATATGTAACTTTATAGTCTAAAATGACATCAATGAACTGAAACAGTAAACTTCACTCAAAATGTAATAACTATAAAACACCCAAGCATCGTTTCCTGCCCTGTGTTCTTTAAAACCAAAACGTTTTCACATCAGCCGATAATATCAGCCAATCACTGTATCGGTCGGGCTCTAATTAACAGATTTATGATCATCAGTAATATGATGACTAAGTGGGTAAAGGCAAGTATTGGAACAAGTAGAACAACAACAACAATATATCAGTATATCAACTGGCTCTGTCTGGAGGTCTACTTGTTCATTTATGAATGCTGATCTTGTGCTGCTACAGAGCCTGGGAACATACCAGTCATGACTCGTATATATATTTTATTTGATATTTTGTGAATTGTCAGCTTCGATTAAATAATTAATAATGACAAACATCCTGAGCTGAATTTCTAAGTGCAGATTCACTCCACTGAAACCGAAGTTGATAGAAGCTATTACAGGATATCTGCAATCTCTCGGCTAAACTAAAAGCCATCTTGTACAAATTAATTTAGCACAATAGCCACTGAGTGAAAGATATTGAAAGATACGGGGGCCTGAAGCCTCGTGATACCGGTGCAGTCTTCAGGTTCGACGTTAGCAAAATGAATAGGCCTTTTTTTGGAAATTCGGGCTCCGGAACAATTACGTCTGTTCCGTTTGATGAACCAAAAGACCATGTAGCAATCCGTCGATGAGAAACACTTAAAAAGAGATAAAACCGGATAGAAGGTATGAAATGAATCGTCTTTTCAAATGATCTAATGGATGGCTGTCTCCGGTGCAAGCAGAATATTATTAGTCAGCACACATTTTATTGATGAATGTCTGACACACTGCTATGCCTGCAGCGTGCCACCTGTCTATATCTGTCTGATTAGTTGGCTATTTTTAATCAGGAAGTTCTCCCAACGTTTTTTTTCTTCATCCCGTGTGCTTCTAATACGATGTGATTGAGATTCTGCATTGTAGCTCCTGCTGTAAACCTGCTGCATTACTATAGAGCTTTAGCGCCGCGGTGTACAGCCATATAGGAAATTAATTTTGACTTGTTGAAAATATGACCTACTTTTTCATAAAGCTGAATATGTCATGAGGCCTGCAATCTTTTACACCAGCCGTTAATATGTCCATATGCTTTATTTCATTGTGAGAGAAGGCTGTAAGGAAGGGGGAAGTTTTTTCACCATGTACAGTAATATCAGAGAAACACGCCGCGGAAAAATGCACACGCAGCGTTTACTGCATGTCCAATTTTCAAGCAACAGGTTACATGTGCCAGAAGATCCGAGCAAGGGAGAGGGAATGTACTATATTATGTTAATCGGTGTCTCATGCAGAACTAGGAAAAAGCCTTTCTTCATCATCTAATTGATGCTTTATTAAACTGCGGTGCAATATTCTCTGTTGCCTAATGGAGTCGGCCCTAAATCTTGAAATGTGGGATAATATCATGCATTCTTCATTTACAGTCTAGACAACACTCGGTGCTTTGTGGATAGATGAATATTGGAGATGACATGAGCTCTTACAAATGGAGTGTAATTAAAGAGGGAGATGCAAGCACTCCGGAGGAGAACCTAAACAAAATAAATAAAGGGAGGTTACAGGATTTGAGAGCACGGCGCGAGACAGAAATGACAAGTCCATCCTGGTGCCTCAGATGAAGTTAACACTGGCTTGGAATGAACAGAATCGTTGCTGTCCGTGTCTGCTTTGAATACCAATTTGCATTTTTAAAGAGTCCCACTGCCAAGGCCTCTCCAGCGCGATGTCCTGAATTGTTTATGCCTGGAAAATCACCAACCAAATGTTCCGCTCATTATGATGATCATCTGCAATCATTTCTTTTTTTGCCCTTTTCACAATACAAAGCTTTCTTAAATCCTCGCCTAGACTGTGGTTGGATTATCTCTCGCAGGAAATTCTTCTTTGAGCATCCTCGGCACTGCGTCCCTGATTCAGTTCTTCTCATTATGTTCTTATTGTACTCAAGATTAATTTCCTTGTGTTCCAGATTCCATATGAGTCTAACGCAGGGAGGAGCATTAAAAGAGCAGCAACATTTTTCAACCTTTGGTATCTTTTATTTTAGGAGTGCAGCAGAAAGCCAAGGGTTTAGTGGGGAAGGAATGTGCAAGCACTTCCTAGAATAGCTCCTCGCTGCTAAGCCACCCTTGGACTATCTTTGTATGGTCCTGGGAGATTTGTCTCAGAAGCTCCCCTCAGAATGATCGTTTGCCCAGTTGTCTTGCGTTGTGTAGGGCACGGTGCTGAAATTGCTACCATTGTGTATCACAGTGAGCAATACCCAATGGTGCGTCACTCCACATGTGGCATGCCTCAGCTGTCAACATACAGAGCGAATGAAAGAAGTGTGGCAGCCTTTATTTTGTGCGGCGTTGTCCTTTTCCAAAGCGATGAGGGACAGCAGGTAATTCCAGCCTACACAGTGCTCCAGCCCCGCACATAATAGGCGGTAATCACAGTTTGAGTGAAACTCTGCCATCACTGTAGTGCAGCGGCGTGTTACGTCACCTGAACTGCAGGGGAGGCGTCCTAAGAAATGGTCAAGGTCAGAGAAAGCAATCACATGCATGGATGGAGGTGGATCTCCCATGAAAGCAGATTTGATCAGTATACATATTCACAGGATAACTCGGAGGCCAACGCACGATCACGCTCGAGGCTAAAGGAGATTCTGCTGGTCGGGATTTTGACTCTTCACAACTATTGCCCCCTTCTCTTACCTTACTCCAGCAACATATGATTTGCAGCGCCGCGCCCTACATTAGTCCAAGTTGCGTCTTAGCCAGCATCTTCGGACACATTGAAGGTGGGCGTCTTGCTTTCATGTAGATCAATGTTCTGCTGCTGGCTGGGCTATGCCTCGCTGGCAAACTGGATGATGAAGTGGGTGTCTGTATTTTGGTTGGGCGATCTGGAGGGCTCTTGGACTTAACCTTTTGCCACCTACCTAGGTTTTTCCTGGGGTACTTTTCGCTCCACTTGGTTACAGCACGACTATCCCAAATATACCTAAGATTTTTAAGTGGATGGAGTGGTCTTTTTGTCGGTACTCCAAGTAGGAGCTTGAATAATTTTATTCCGAACTGATTCTAACTTTGCATGTGAAGATGCAAAATTTATTCAAGCTCCATTCCCAAGCAGCAAGAGAAATTTGATTAATGCATTGCATGGTGCCTATAGGCAGTGAATAGGACTTTTGGGCAGAGAGCTCACAGTCTAGCATTTCCAGTTTTCATTAGCATCCTATTTTGACACATCATCCTCTTCCAGGGGTTGACAAAAAGAGACAAACAATTCCCAGCTTCTTTTGTCTTAATTATATGCATGAGATCATTGCCAGGGGCAGGAGTGTGTGAGGTATGGAGAGACAGAAAGAGGGAGGAAGGAGAGAAAGAGACAGAGGGAGGCAGGGGGGCAGAGAGAGAGGGAGTTTCTATCAGCATTATAAAGAGGTGCTATAGCTTATGATGAATAGCCCTCCCCAGTTAGCCCCATCCATGGGCATCACCGTGACTAGAGTCCTCCTGATATATTCACAGCCCAATCTCAGTCTCCTCTTAGTTTTAATAAGGTCATCAACTTGACTGAAAGATGCATCCACTGATAATCTGAGGCGCCTGTCTGCAGAACAGGGTTCATAGTCATCCTTCCCTCATCATCAGCCACCTCTGCTTCTGTCAGTGTCCCTCAATCATTTTCATTTAAATAAGCCAACTCTGATTAGATTGTGTACCTCTCACATCCCACATATACATCGCCTCCATCCCTCCCTCATCACTGCAGGGCTCTGCAATGTGGAATGACTGGCGAATCATCCGACGACAAATACCTGTACAGTATATATACGTGGTGAGAGGGTGACGCATGGCATAACGTGTGCACTTAGCCGTTTGGACAGCTTTGTCCTTCTTGCTCAGCCTTAGGGTTTCCAGTGAGTGATTCATGCTAGTATTTGGCCTTTTCTTAGCCTGCCCTAGATCTTATCACAATCCACCAGACTAATTTTGCATTCAGGAGGATGCACGGCCTAAGAGATAGCTCTCTTCAACTTATTGAAATGCACTGAGTGGTGTCTTGTCAGTTGTAAAATTGTGTGAAACCAAGACAAAAGCATAGAGGAAATGCTGGCTCATAAATCATTGTGCAGCATTCCCTTTGACACATCCGAACTCAACATCCTACTATTAACATCAGGCTTTGCCAAATATCAGTGTGCAGATACTCAGCTACTGTGCCGAATCTGTGAACTATTCAAACAACTGAGGATTGAGGAGCTTTGTGCGGATGGAGCAGTGCTTAGCATTAGAGCCCGAGGAATGTTGCTTTGGACCTTTCAGTTATGACAGAAATAGTTGTGCAATGTGCATAAAGCTGCGGCACAGTTCATCCACAAGGCAGTATCTCTGCATTTGCTCACGTATTTTTATACGCCATGTCCTCTTATCCCTATGTGATTTCTGCTTGCCAGAAGGATCACAAAATCAGGTCTGAAAGATCACTGCTGCAGCGTTGGCTGGTTTAAGTAGTTCTGTCAATCACTTGACATGTTGACAACGTTCCCTCGGCAAGCAGTTTTTCACTGTACACAATAATTTACATGCTGCAGCTGCACGTTTCCTTGTCTCGGCTGTGTTGGCACAAGGACGGTTCTAGGTTTTAAAACATGCTGAGGACTCTTGTGCTCACAATTTGGTTGAAATGTTCCTTCCTTGAACGAGGAGAATGTATATATCTTAATCTCATTTGATAGCTGTGCCTAGACAGAGTAATCTCTTCCAACATTATGTGCAGCATGAAGCTTATCTCTTTAAAGAGGATGCTTTTTCTTGTTTTACCATGAAACTGCTTCTGACTGAAAGAGCTTCAAAGGGCTTCTTTGTTTCATAATGTGCATGCAGCTCATTCATGGGCTTGATCTTCTTCTTATTTCCTCCCCCTACTCTCTCTTTCTCTCCTTTTTTTCTGTCACTTGTCTCTCTCCCTCTCTGGTCCACCCTTCCCCTGCACTTTCTTATAATTTGAAAACATGCCCGGATCCATACCATACCCCATCAGAAATTGTAAATATCAGTGCTGATTTTTTTAAAAAACATTTTTGGGTGGAAGGCAATTACCCTTAACAGCCAGTGCCTCTGGTTTCTCATGGGGATTACTTATGCATTTGTTTTCATTTTCCTCCGGCTTTACTTTTGCCTAGATTTAGCCCTTCTTGAGCAAAAAGGCTTTCTAATATGCAGCATTGTTTGCTCCCTCCTCTTAATCTATGGCGATCTGGTCTGGCAGTGTATTTAAAATGGAAGCTTATTGGTTGTGTCTCGAATTCGTGCTGTTTGTCTTCCATTATGAAGCCGAAAAGTCACAAGGCTGCCTGCTGTATTCTACCTTGACACAAGATAGGAAGATAGAGTGCAATCTCATTTTAGTGGAGGCAGAGGAAATCTGATGAGGAGGCTAAAGAGCTAAATGAAACCCCTCCAAGCAGTAGCTGCGAGGAGGAGTGGATTTGATTGGATTTTTTTATTACAATGATTGGTCATTTTATAAAAGGATTAGTAAACACACATTTGGTATTTTTCTGTGGCTTGTATTGCATAGCATAGCATTTAGAACAAGCTAGTGATGTGTTCAAATGCATTTGATTTACCGCTACCCAACCGAGATGAGTGGAGCAGAGCCAAGAACCAGCTGCCTTGTTTAAGAATTTCCTGGGCCGTTTAATTTGCTCTTGACATTCATCACTGTCTAAAAGCCTGATTCTAAGAAGGGTTACAAATGAACCTGAGTAACCGAAGGAAATACCTCGACAAGCTGCTTGGCTTTTTGAGACAACTGAAAAATCTACAATCTAGGCACAACTTTTTATGCAATCGCTAAAGCAATCTGTACTTCTATTTGTGAAATTTTGATATCCTCACTCGCGGATGTGTCAGTCATGGCTTTACAACTTGCACATCATATGTCCCCCTCAAATCATATAAAGAAAAACTGAAAGCGCAATCAACACAACAGTCAAAACAACAGTCAAAACATCTGTGTGTAAAACCGTGTGTGTGGTATTCTCTTTTAAATGTTATGAGTACTAAACCGAATAAACATAACTCAAAATGTCATCTTGTCTTCGCAGAGTGTCAGCGAGTTTGGCTTAGACATCATTGAGACTCCTGAAGGCGACAAGTGGCCGCAGCTTATCGTTCAGCAGAACCTGGATCGCGAGCAGAAGGACACCTTCGTCATGAAGATAAAGGTGGAGGATGGTGGCAACCCTCCCAAGTCCAGCACTGCCATTCTCCAGGTCACCATCTCTGATGTCAACGACAATCGTCCAATCTTCAAGGACAGTGAGCTGGAGGTCACAGTCCCGGAGAATGCCCCCATGGGGACGTCGGTCGCTCAGCTTCACGCAACGGACGCAGACTTGGGTTCCAACGCACAGATCCACTTCGCCTTCAGCAACCAGATCTCTGCCTCAACCAAACGTCACTTTGCCATCGATAGCTCTACAGGACTGATCACTGTGAAGCAGCCACTGGACAGGGAGGTAACTCCTGTTCATAAACTCATCGTTCTTGCCAGTGATGGCAGCTCCACCCCCTCCAGAGCCACGGTGATTGTTAATGTAACAGACGTTAATGACAATGTTCCCACCATAGACACTCGCTACATTATCAACCTGGTTAATGGGACTGTTCTTCTGTCTGAGAATGCACCTCTCAACACCAAAATAGCCCTAATTACTGTTACTGACAAGGATGCAGATCTTTATGGCAAAGTAGCTTGCTACACTGACCATGATGTTCCTTTTCGGTTGAAGCCTGTCTTTAATGATCAATTTTTACTAGAGACAGCTGCCCCACTAGATTATGAGACGACTCGAGAATATGCAATTAAGATAGTGGCCTCGGATAGGGGGACGCCTCCTTTGAACACTTCAGCTATGGTTTTAATTAAAATCAAGGATGAGAACGACAATGCGCCAATCTTCCCCCAGCCGGAAATCCAACTTTCCATACCAGAGAACAATGACCCGTCTACACAGTTAATAAAAATCAGCGCCACTGACGCAGACAGCGGACATAATGCTGAGATTATTTATACTCTTGGCCCTGATGCGCCTGATGGGTTTAACATAGACAGACGGTCAGGAATCCTCTCTGTTGGCAAACGACTGGACAGAGAGAAGCAGGAGAGGTACTCATTCACTGTCATAGCGAGGGACAATGGCTCCGCGTCCCTGCAGAGCAATGTCACTGTCAGGCTAATCGTCCAGGACCTTAATGACAACAGCCCGGCTTTCACACACCCTGAGTACAACTTCTATGTGCCTGAGAACCTGCCTCTCTATGGAACTGTCGGGTTAATCACAGTGACGGACTCAGATTCGGGAGATAATGCTATTATAACGCTGTCCATTTTGAACGGGAAAGATAATTTCATCATCGACCCCCAAACTGGTGTGATCAAGCCCAATATCACCTTTGATAGGGAGCAGCAGAGCTCTTACACATTCATGGTCAAGGCAGTTGATGGAGGGCAACCTCCGAGCTCCTCCTACGCCAAGGTCACTATCAATGTAGTCGACGTGAATGACAATCGCCCCGTGTTCGTCATCCCATCCTCCAATTACTCATATGACCTAGTGCGAACCACCACCACCCCTGGCGCTGTGGTCACCAGAGTGTTTGCCATTGACAATGACACAGGTATGAATGCTGAGCTGCAGTACAGTATTATCAGCAGCATCATCATCACATCTAGGGTCTCCCCTCGAGGTCTCTTCGCCATCGACAAAACAACGGGTAACATAACACTGCAGGAGAAAATAGTGGCAGCTGATCTGGGGCTGCATAGGCTGGTAGTCAAGGTCAAAGATCTAGGCCAGCCTGAGTCATTACATGCTATTGCACTCATTCACTTGTTTGTCAATGACACTGTGTCAAACGCTACCTTTATTCAAGAGCAGCTGCGAAAAAGTATGGAGACACCCTTGGACCGTAACATAGGGGACAGTGAGGTAACTCCTCAAGCCAACGGATATGTGATTGTTGTCATAGCTATCATAGCAGGGACCATGACTGTCATCTTGGTGATATTTGTGACTGCCTTGGTGCGCTGCCGGCAGACACCCAGACACAAAGTGGTACAGAAGGGCAAGCAGAGTGGCGAGTGGGTATCACCCAACCAAGACAACCGTCAGATCAAGAAGAAGAAGAAGAGAAAGAAGCGATCCCCAAAGAGCCTCCTGCTGAACTTTGTGACCATAGATGAATCCAAGCCTGACGACCCAACCCATGAGCATGTAAATGGTACACTGGATCTCCCTGTGGAGTTAGAGGAGCAAACCATGGGGAAGTACAACTGGGCCACCACGCCCACCACCTTCAAACCCGACAGCCCAGATTTAGCCAAGCATTACAAGTCAGCGTCCCCTCAACCTACATTTCAAATCAAACCGGAGACTCCAGTGGCCCCAAAGAAACACCATGTGATCCAGGAGCTCCCATTGGACAACACGTTCGTGGTGGGCTGTGACTCACTCTCCAAGTGCTCATCGACTAGCTCCGACCCCTACAGTGTCTCAGAGTGCAGCTGTCAGGGGGGATTCAAGACTGCAGGGCAAATCACCACCCGACAGGTAATTCATGACTTCCTTTTTAAACCCACCCACACTAGTCCCCACTCACACTCCCCTTGCTGTCCCATGGTAGGTGATGTGAAAGGGGGAGGGTGGCAGCATGGAGGCAGGGGATTTTCCCACACAGACCATGACCATGTCTACATGAATGTAATTTGCACTTAAAAAAAACAAACAAAAAAAAACGACTGGGCTCGAGACTTGCAATGAAACGAAAGAATAAAACATTAATTGTTGCCATTAATACAGCAAACCTTTCACTGTACGGATTGTTATCAGTTCATGTATTCACCCGCCTTCATAAACATCCATAAGTGCATAATCATTTACAAAAATACATGTGCAGGTTAATTTCATATTCAAAAGCGTGAGTTATGGCAGCAGTGCAATTAGGATGGCTAGCTATTTAAAACTTCAGTGTGAGTGGTTGGTGGCAATGTAGCCTGATTTAGAAGAGCCTGGGATAGGCGACAATGATTGAACTCTCTCCTGATGTATTTAAGGTCAAGGGCGAACGATGCTGTGTGCTAATCTATTTGACTGACATGTTATAACAAGGCGAGCACAAAATAAATATGACAGCCAGAGTGGCAATTCATCAGGTATTCATTTAAGCAAAAAGGTGTGAAGGTAATGGCACAAAACAAAACAAAAATTCCTCTGACGTGCTAAAACAACTTGACAAATAATCCACTTTTTGTTGCTTCTGTCCTCAAAATATTAAGTGCTGCCTTAACTATGCCAGTGAGGCTTTGTGGGAGAGAAGCTCATTTGAATGCCAAGGTACAGCAAAGGGCTTATGATTCCCTAAGAGATATGTGCCAAATGCGAAGTGCCCCAATAAATAAAAGCTGGCGAGGGAAATAAATGTAAATCAGAGGTAAGGAGAGGTGGCCTTGCTCTGTGTTGACAGCCGGAGCCGAGCGCTGTGGGGAAGACTGAGTACTGCTCCGGGGCGGGGGAGGGGGTCACAGGGATCAAGGTGACGCAGAGCCTTTAGACCAATATACTTAAACACCAAGGGAGCAGTAGTCCATAAAAAAGCCTGCCCGGTCGACGTTGCATTTAGCCCATAAATGCTCTGCTTTAATGATCCCAATTATTGTTATAAATGGCATATGTAGATACACATTCTTTACAGTCTTTAAATTAGCTCACATAGGAGAGGATGTAATGGCATCACAACAATTGTTCGCCACTGTGATGTGTTGTAGCTCGTGTTAGAGGCTGCGATCTTTGTATCCCTAACACATGACATGTATGTATGTACATGTTCACGTTTGACCTGCTATCGCAAGCACAATGAAACTAATCACGGCTGACTAGGCCGCGCGCGGGGTACCAATTTACTCACGATGATGTGTGTGCTCATAGTTTCACATATTCAGTTGAATTTGCTGGCTTTGTCAATCATTTGTGTTGCTTTATTTTTTTTCATTTTTTTAAAAATGTTATTTTACTTTTTCAAGATTTCTTGCGGGTTTGGTTGTTGCTTGGTTGCATTGGCTTTCATTTGTGTTACTGTTTTGATCATAATTATCACATCTGCCATTCATCCAATTCTGGGTCAATTTCATGATATTGCATCAATAATTGATTTTGTTTGATGAGGTGCTTGCTTTTGTTTGTGTCTAGCCTCATGTTGCTTTGGTTCATTCTTCCTTTTTTTCGCTCCCGGTGCGCCTCTGTTTGACATCTAGCAAGCATTAAAATTCCTTATGGCATAGTTTTGGTAAATGACTGTTGATCCCGCAAAGTATTGTGCTTTGGATAATTTATGAAGACACCCACACAGATTTGATAGTCATTGCCTTCAACCACCTTTTATTTAAAACCCTAGTCAAAAGCTATGCTCTGCCGTGGTACATTATACATAAGCCTACTACATACCCTTGGTACCAAAGATTTAATTCATAATGTGTTTATACGATACACTGACGAGTTGTCAGGATGATTTCCCCGTGTTACTGATAGTGACTGCCCTGAAATATGCAGAAATATTCAGACTGTGTTCCACGATTCCGAATTATTATCCGTCATGAATTTTATGCATCAAGGATTCAAATTGATTTTCACTTATGTTGCTGATCAGAGTGGAGTATTTTTGTCAGAATAATTTAAAATCGATGAATATATGATTAGAGAAACGTCCCACCAAATCTTCCTGGCTCTTTTTTGTATCAGATTATTTCTGAGGTTTATTTGTTCATTCATCTGAGAGAGGTCAGGTCTGTGAATCCGTGTGACATCCTTATATTTGGCGTCACGTACTCCCAGCATTTGAATATAATCAAGCAAAATCTGCCCTCATTGGTTCCACTCACCAACCGTATCTTCAGAGATGTTAAGCTGATAATAGATCAAACTTCTCCTGTCCCCTCGAGCAATTGACAAGTGATGCCTCCCACTTTAGACATTAGATTTCCCACCAGTTTTAAGTGTGCTTATTTAAAGCCTGTGTCATAGAAAAAAAATGGCATGAAGCTTTGCCTGATGAGAATCGGTGGCTGCAAAGGTTAATTAAATGCACTAAAGGGTTAATCACTCGTAATACAGTATGATTAAAATCACTGTAATTAGGTTTCGAATGAGGTTGATAAGAAAGATGAAAAAAGGCAGCCATCCTTTAAGATTATCAGCGATGCCACGTACCATCCCTGGGTGAGTCATGTCGTCAGGATTCCAAGTGATGGGACAGTAGATGAGCAGCTGTCTTGTTTGTCAGATAATATTTTCGTCTCTGCTTGAGGCCATCTTTGTGCAAAATCTATTTTCAAAGTCAAAAGAAGAACACTTAAAAACAGCACTCTTTAAAACAAAAAAAGGTGTTGTGGGTGCTTTCATCCGAGGAGGTAAAAAGAGAATATTTGAGCACCCCAGAATTGGAGGATATGATTTCGAGTGTGACTTGTAAAACAGGAGCTATATTTGGTCTTTCAGGGCTTAGCTATC
Source organism: Spondyliosoma cantharus (assembly GCA_900302685.1). Classification (NCBI taxonomy): domain Eukaryota; kingdom Metazoa; phylum Chordata; class Actinopteri; order Spariformes; family Sparidae; genus Spondyliosoma; species Spondyliosoma cantharus. The sequence continues at coordinate 18,193 of OMLP01021564.1, read as the reverse complement.
CAGCCTCTCTTGAGCCTAATACCAGAGGTCCAAAGGCAAAAGTTCAGAGGCAGGTTGTCGTATATTTTCCTTCTTGTTCATCAAAGTGACAGATGGTGCTTTACACTGATCTCTCGCTGCCCTCACACTCTCTAAAGTGGCTGAAAAGTAAAGCAAAGACAAAATGCCCACCCGTGGAATAACAATGGGGAGGGGATGCGGGAGGGGATGATTACGGTTTAAGGTCACTGAAATGTTTTCAGGGACTTTACAGATGTAGCTGATAAAGAGCGAAGCTTGTAAAAATACTTCAGAGACTACAGATTTGTGCCACCATATGGCTTCATTATACAGCGAGAGCCATATTTACAGGCGCTTCCTCCCCTCCCTTCTCTTCTCAGTTTTTTTTTTTTTTTTTTTTTTC
>OMLP01021563.1:50552-63930 GCA_900302685.1 Spondyliosoma cantharus | reverse complement strand
GTTTGGGTTTAGGGGTTAGCTGTTCACTGAATAAGTTGTTATATCTGTCTATAGACCATAGGGTCAGACACAGTCCCATTGCAGCACATTTGCCTGAGTGAGTGAGTGTGTGTGTGTGTGTGTGTGTGTGTGGGTTTGTGTGTGTGTGTGTGGGTGTGTGCGTGCGTGGGTGGGTGGGTTTACAATACTTGGTTGGTAGCTGTTGACTGAAAAGGTTCTATGTTTGGTCTATTATGTGCCCAATAAACTGTAAAAGAGGTGCATTTGATTGCCATCATTGTTTTCCATCATTTGCAGACATTTAGTTGACTAAAGGCGATACTGTGAGGATTGTAAGACCTCTGAACTGAAACATGCGCATGCGATACACTGGGTTCCCTTAACACCATGAAAAATTTTGACCCCCCCAATTACCATTGCATAATTCGAACCCTGGGCTCCAGGTTTTTATGTTTTTAAAGAATCAGTCTGCTGAACCTGCTGAAATCATCATGGTAAGTTTAAAAACAAGTGATCGAAAGCAGCATTCTTCTTCCTTTTTCAAAATCTGGCGCCTACATTAACCACAATGCAACAGATTACATGCAGCTTCCTCTGGAGCCACAAGAGTCTGTATAGTACTTTTTTCACATATGCAATAGAACTCCACATGACCTGTAAACACACTTGAATGGGTGAAATTGGTGGAGTAACCCTTTAAAAAACATTGGTGTCACTTTCTTATCTATTCAGTGCTATTTTCTCTGCTGCTCTCTGATTGGATGATTGAAGCAGCTACTTTGCATATATAAATATAAATGGAAGTGTTGTGATGCGGCCCATACACCAACACAGACCAAAAACATCAGAAAATCATCAAATTAATATTTTAGCAGTAGCCTAAGAGACAGACGATTAATGCACATATCAGAATAGAGTAATCTAGATTCAAATAGTGGGATATCAAGTATAAATCTTTATGTTTTTTACCTTCTACTTGCCTGTCAAAGTAACATAAATATACATTGTGTTATGTTCATAGCAGCATCGATATTTAATCTATAGATCTAAAAATAAAAATATTAAATCTATAGATATAGAAGGTCTTCAGGCTGAGGGCTGTGTGCTGTATTTCCATCATACTGCCGAGAACAGACGGTGACGAGAAAACCTGAAAGCGTCGTGGCTACATATCAAAATACACGAAATGTCTTTATCCACACATGCCAGCTGACACAACCTGCACAGATGGTGCAGATTGTGTCAGCGCTCTGATGGCGCTTCAGTCAGACCCTTCTTAAAAAATGATCACAAGCTTCTGAGTCCTCAGTTGACCACGTTGGCTCGACGGATCACAAACTGGAAGGTTTTCCCTCGCATTAAGAGCAATCCTGTGTAGCTTGTGGGAATTCTCAGAGAAATATGCTTGTTCATTTGGTTTGATCTTCAACATCTGAGACATTTCAGGATGGGAATTTCCAGACAAGAGTGCACCAAGGACACATTTTTCATCGGAGGATAAAGGGGGCAAAGCAGCCTTGTTATGCCTCAGATTAGCAAGAAAACTGCCTGCGCTTCAGCATGTCGGTTCATGCACATATAATTAAAGCCGAAACAGTGTTTTTAGCTGTATTCCTGCTCTGCCTTCTCTAAAATTGTTCCTTCTCTTCCTGCCCAGAGATACCTTGTCAACATAGAGGCAGAATGAGTGAGGAGATAAGCTCTGAACAACTCTTCTATTCTCCATCGTCTTGTAAAATAATAGAAAATCTTTAATGCTTGTGTTTCACCCTGTAACATCATCTTACTTCCTCCTTAATGGAGCATTACAAAGGCATCATACACCAGTATATGTTCATTAAAAATCATTATCCCTGCCAGTCTTAATAATTTAATGCTCAAAGTGAATCAAATGTTATATCAGCTGGACACAGTCAGACTCGGTGAGTGAACTTACATCAGCCTGCAGTCTGAGGAGAAAAGAAGTGCAGAGGACAAGAAGTACTGGATTTCACTGTTTGGCTGCAACTACTGTTTTCATTATCAACGCGAGCATATTTCTGCTATCAGTGCATCAAAAGTGAATTCCCACACGATCAGATAAAAGGCCTGTTTAGTGCTTGCCATGTGTTACAATAGGCTGAACATTATGTTGCAAGCTCATGTTCGAAGATCGTTTGCGTCATGTTTCTCTGAGCTCTTCTAACAAAATTCAGTGCCCGTTCAAAACATGCTGTTCTGCACAGATCATCTGGTAAAGTGAGGAGTTTACAGATGCAGTCTTAAGTTTCCTTAACTACTCACAGACTCATCTGGGCCACCTCGATAATATGAAACATGTTTGATATTATTTACGATTCAAAAGTGATTATATCAGTACTTTCCAACATTCTAGCCCTTGAAGCTAATATTAGCTAGTATGCTTCTGTTAACAGAAACCTAAAATCAAGACAAAACTTGAACTGACCATGTCTCCTTACTCGTCCAGACTCTTTTAACCTTCTGCCCTCTGTTTTTTCCTCACTTCAACAAGTTGTTGCACAAAGTTAATCTCCATATTGTTTACGTCTGCTTTCCCATGAGATCACGTCAGAGGGATTACATGTGAGCCCAGCGTCAGTCTGTAGGGTCATGAAGCCAGAGCACTGAAGCCACACCCCTGCTGCTGTACACAGCATTATTCACTGTTCATTTAAAATGTTTTAATGCTAAATGTGTCGCATATCCAAAGTTGGCACTGCACTTCCTTGGGTCCTTAGGAACAAATCTGTCGAGTGTGAATTAGGTTGGTTGAACAGTTCTTGAGATATCTGAACGACAGACAGACAGACAGACAGATTCATTGCTTTATAGTTAGATTCGATCACCACTGGCATGTGGTCTCCTTGGGGTCCTCACTGAAACCATAAAAACAAACTAACAATATAAAATTACATGTGGGTGAAATGTCTACATACGATAAGACAGACAACAGCTTCTTACAAAGAAAATAAAAGCCACCAAAAACATTCCAAAAACAGAAATAACTGAACTAACATCATACATTTTTGTAACGGCGTTCTGTTTGATGTTGGGGAGTCACATATTCCATGCAGAAGAAGCTCTATAAAGAATTTAGTCAGTTTAATAACTGCGCTGCCTGAAACCCCTAAAACCAGCAGAACAGCACACCAGCACAGGCAGAGCAGCGGATTAACACAGCTGCAGGGGTGAGACATTTTGTAGAGTGTGAACTATGAGTCATCTCTGAACATAAATTTGATGATTTTCCCCCCAATGTGATGTTTGATTTGCATGCAGAAGCTGTGAAGATTTAATTACCTCTATTTACTTTTCTTTTCCGATTTTCCCTTATTTGTTAAACACACACACACACTGATGTTTTCTGTATTGTCTCCCTGAAGGGATGTGTACACATTTACTTATGAATCATTAGTGATGATAAACCATTGATCAATATTACACCGTGTCCTCCTATGGAGTCCTCAGGAAGATACCCCTGTTGGACAGCCAAATACATCGAGTGACCTTTCCTTTGATAAACAACATTTAAGGATGCCGAGGCGCTTCATCAATTTGGATAATGTTAATATATGCGTTGAAATATTGATTACCTCCTATGAGGAGAGGCTCGTTAAAAAACATAATCCCCTGAGCATCCAGCCAGCAGAAAAAGATCAGACGGGGGTGTTTATGCTGAGGTTGACCTGCTGAATTAAAGATCAACAAAAATCTGATTTACCCTTAAATGAGCATAAATGATTTATGCATCAGTCCTGCATTTTAAAAACAAGGATTTGTTTAATCTATTCATTTTTTTTTAATGGACACTCTCAGAGGTGACTCAGGGTGAAATCTCCCATACTTTTTTTGTTTTAAACTCGGTGACTCATATCATCAGATGTATTGGTTACATGGCGTTACAAAAACTAGACTATCAAAATCATTTCCAGATTGAGAAAACAGACAGAAGTAATAAAGAAGACATTTCAGTTTGAAAGTCAAGTGCAGTTTCGGATCGTAATGCCATGGCCAAGCGTTTGTTTCGCTCTCTGATCTCGCCTGCAGTGTGACATGAATGTCAAGGTGTGCTATAAAAGATGTCCATTACATTTATTGAGAGGGAACTCCAAACAAACACATCCGAACAGGTCTAGCTGGTTCCTTAAAACAGCATTGGACAACGAAACCTGGGAACGGCGACGTAAATTCTTTTCTGTAACCGCCTCCACACCCTTGTACACAGCCATTGTTTCTATAAAGACACATTAAGTGACACACGCAATTTCACTTGCATTTGCATGAATACCTGTGCTCTATTTTCCATGATGACAGCGAGGGAATCCTGTGTTGCAGGATGCAGATTTTCTATGATTCATACGATGACTCACACTGTAGAGTTTTGAGTCCATCCAAGCTGTAGAACTGCCCCAGCGCTAAGTTATGTGACGCTGTCTTTGGGAAAGAAGCAAAAGAGTCGATATTCTCGTCTAATTTGGCGAGAAAAAGCAAATAAATGTATTTCCCAAAAGTCTAACTCTTCCTTTAAATTTCTGGTGTGCAGGATTAATTGATGTTGCAGAGTGCAACCAACTGAACACCCCTCGTGTGATCCTAAAAACAAGCAAATTCTCATAAGGCCCACTCTGGAGTCAGTGTTTGGTTTGGGTGTTCTGGGCTACCGTAGAAACATGCTGGACTTGGCTCCTTCTGCGGTAACATTAGCCGCGGCGTGGGTTCACCTGCCAGATCAATAAACCGCAGTTTGCAGACTCCTAAATAATTAATTTTTTTAACATTGCCTGTAATTAATACAGAACTGCCACTTCAGTGTGATATCTTACTGCAAAGATAATATTTGATAATATCAAATATACTGGATAATATTTGAGACACACAATACACTGTTGTCTCTCTTCATTAACGACCACTATACTAATAAAGCTGAGGGCAAGATAGTTGACATAGTTTTCTTAATGGTGTGAACCATGCCTCATTCATTTAAGGGCGTCCCACTTTCAGAAACCACCGATCTGAGGTGAAGAAAACACAATAATTCGAAGCTAAAGGTGATTATACACTAATAAAAACATAATCATAAGCGTATTCTTCAATTTCAGTTTTGTAAAAAGTACGCAAAGTCATGCTTGAGTCAAAGTAAAGACGTGTTAAAATGTGCACACAAATGGTTTTCGTTTTCTAGCCCGCTTCGCTACAGCAGCTGTAGCTCAGTGGGTAGAGCCGTTCGATCAGTGGTCACTGGTCAGAAGGTCACTGGTTCAATTCCAGGCTCCCCTGGGTGGGACTGAGCTACATGCCGAAGTATCCTTGAGCAAGATACTGAACCCCAAAACTGCTCCTGATGTGCAGTTGGCACTAGCCTCTGCCATCAGTAAGGGTCCTGCAATGAACTGGCGACTCATTCAGGGGTGTACTGTACCCTGGCCTTCGCCCAACGAGTCAACTGGGATAGGCTCCAGTAATCCCCCTGGAAAAAGGGGGACAACAACATCACCGCTCCACACAAATGGTCCTTGAGTAAAAGTCTTAATACATCTGATATTAAATGTACTTTAGCATTGTTCCCTACTTGTAAAGCCCCATGAGGCAATGGGATTGTGATTGAACTGTTTGGTTAACACTCCCAGTTTGTAAGCTTTTGTTTCGACACCACCAAGAGCAAGCGGAGATGCTCGGGTGACGTTTTACAGGCATTTCATTCCTCTCAAAGTAAAACGGCGGACTGTCCCTTTAACATAAACTGACTTGAACTTCAGCTTCACGCACCTCGACCTAACCTTTGTCTCTCTAATGACCCCACTCGTGTTCTCTCTCCGTCCTTCTCGTCTTACAGGACCGACTATGGCGGATGCTCTGCCGGCCTCAGGTCACAGATGGCTGACAATTACAGCTCTCATTGTGTTTCCTACACTTTTTGTACCCTATCTCCCCCCCTGGCCTCGTCTCTTCTTATTCCAGCTTCCCAGCCGCCTTCTGCCCCCTTAATCAAAGCAGAGTAAGATTTAGAGAGGAGGTAAACACTCTGGTTTTATGATTGGGCCCCTTCTTACAGCGTGGCCTGTATAATTGAAAAGCCCTCGTTGACTATTTTAAGACACTAGTGGGAACAGACTCCCATGTGTGTGCAATGGCTGGGAACGGGGCTCTCTCTTTTTTACAGTGATTGCTATACAAGTATGGTGTCTTTGGCTTGTTCTCTTCTATGATTACCATATTGTACTGAATACACAGAAGTCAAACAAAAGCTTAAAACAAATATCAGAGACAATGATCTGTCACTCGTGCGACAAAAATAGAACAGTGAATTTCACAATTAAGAGGAGAAGTAAAAAAAAAAAAAAAAGCTGCACTGTCACAACCGGTTTTGTGTTTCTGAACAGGTTTTTGACTCAGACCATCTGTTCTTCACACCGCTCTGCAAACCCCGACCGCCAACATCCCGCAAACCAAAATTAACGTTGTTTCACTGTGAGTAAAAAGTTTAAACAAACAGAAATATCAGCAGTCAGCGTCTTGCCTCTGCCCCCGAATCGTCCATAATAGACTCTTTGTTCAGCTGAAATTATAAACTCTTATTTTGGACGTGGTATGCATGTGTCAACTGGTGCCATGTGCGTCACGATGATAAACGCTTTGTACCCAAGATTTAAAAAACGCATGTAGAGCGAAAGGCATGATGTCAAATGATTTATGACATATATCTCATAGAAAAAAAGGAAAAGAACGAATGGGACGTACTTTTACGAAAACACATTACGCCGCCAAATTACTCCTAAACAAGGTGAAGTGAAGTAGTCTTAACCACATGTAGTGACAGATTTATGGGCCTTCTGAGTTTCCTAACCTTGAGCGCCCTGAACTCATTTACTTAGGATGTCGAAGGCGGGATATCGGAGTCTGCAACATGAGTTGGCAGAGTTGTGACATACAGTCACCGAAAAACAGGAGTGACATCATCGTCTGCCTTAAACATTGTGAATTACACAGAAAGGAAGCACCTGCTGGTACATTACTAAAGTTTCCACCAATTTGTTTTAAATAAGAAACAAGTCTCTGAGTCTACAGGGTGAGGTTATACTTAATCCTTTATTCTTGGAATTCAATTTCGACCCGACCGTGACCCCAGATCAACAGGTAAGAGATCATTCAAGTTATTAACATTCATCCTGAGGGTGACATGAATGTGTGGGTTCATGCCCAATCCATAGTTGGTTAGACATTTTACTTAAAACCAGCTACATTAATCTCACCGTGGTGCAACAGGAGAAATCAGGAGATATTTATCAGGTCGGATGAAAAGTTTGACCTACTGGCGCCACAAGAGGACAAGTCAGGGAGGCATTGAGCTTATCAGGACATTATCGTCCTGACAGTATAATATTTGTGCATATTCGTTGTTAAATACAACTCACTTTTAAATGATACTGCAGAGAGAAACCGAGAACTATACACTAAAAAAATGCACAGTCACATGAAAAAAACCCTCCATGCTGCTTGTGGTGAAAAGATCTTTTTATATATAGGAATATAGTCCCATAAAGCCATTTAAGTAACACGAAGGCACGGTCCCCCAACTCCAACAAATAGTCCCATTACCACATAAAAGACGTGCTCTGCCTTAATTCCATTCACCATTATAGACTAACGTGCTTCGACTCCCGGCTTTACTGGGTGAACCTCCTCAGACTGAGGCTGATTTTATCACCACAGGCTGGTATTTGATCATGTTTGATGATCAAGAAAAAATGCCAACCAACAACAAAACTGAATCTGCACAAAAGTGAAATTATTTAGTGAAAAGGGAATAAATGAAGAATTGTTCCATCACCAAAACGATCCAGAGGAAGATGAAAATAGATGAGAGTGGGAGGTTGTAATTAACATCAAGCGTAACAGATTCAATCAATATACATTACTCATTCAACTGCAATCAAATCAAACTGTTAAACATTAGTGGACACAAGACGTACGTGAAGTTTCCAGGAATTGGTAATTCCACACACTGCTTACACTGTGGTCCATTAATTCATTACACCCAATCATGACTGATGGATTCCTGCGATGTTGTAGCGTCAGTGTTCGGTCGCATTTTGGACTTAAATCAGTAGCTGTAATCGGGGGAGGCGAATTAGGCGAATGTGGTGGTTTCACCTAGGGTTTGAATCGGGTGAACTTTGGCATAATAATTCTTGAGGTTTGGCAGTTTGCAAACTGTTAACAATGTTGACCTTTAAGGGATGGGAGAAAACCAGAAATTCCACAATAAAAGAAGCAAAAACCAGATAAAAAAATCAATGGTTGTCACAACACAGCTGGAAAACAGTTACTACATCATCAAGCTCCCATCATCGCTTATTTCAGGAGGACATGTGTCACTTTGTGGCCAGACGCTTAAAATAATTGCTTGACCTTTTGGGAATAAGCTCATCTGCTTTCTTGCAGAGAGTTATTCATTATTAAAATCAGGTTGGTAAGTTATTCCAGAAGTGTTTTTGTTATATTTGTAAAAAGTCTCAACATCCTCGATAAATCAAATGCTTCTACAAATACAAAAAAAACTTATAAGCTCATCCAGTCATAGAAGAATTGAAGAACATGTTAACTTCTGTTAGTAAAATCCTAGCTTGACGGCAGCTGGTACTAACAGATGCCATTTTCGTTGTTCATGTTAATTAATATGAGCTGTTTGCTTCAATGCAATAAGACATGAGGTGTTTGAATTTGGTGAGTGATGACAACGATGTGCTGTGTTCACAGTACACAGCCTGTGAGCCTGTTGTTAAAGCTAGCTAGCTAACTAACACACATACATACATGTATACATGTGTATGTGTTGTCTATTTTATGTTTCTATTTTATATATAATTTCCTTGTATCAGATATAAAAGAGTTTTTCTTCAAAGGACAGAGGATGTCGCTCACAGTACAGATTGTAGAGCCCACTGGGGCGATGTGATTGTGATTTTGGGTTACATAAATAAAATGTATTTGATTTGTATGTATTTATTAGCCAAGAGCCAAACTAAGCCCTTATTAGCACAAAGCACACATCTACAACATTTTTTATTCATGTATTTTTTAGCACGAGAGCCAAGCTAACCCAGTTAGCACAAAGCACACGCACAGCTGGCCGGTCAGGACTTCAGGGCAGTCAGTGTGTGTTTTGGAGGAAGATTCAAAACTTTGCTCATATTAGCGCATCGTGCTGTGTTCATTTTTATGTGGGAGTCATTTTAATAGCCAGTTTCTGACTCATGAATAGCGTTCATGGCAACGTCCAAGTTGTAATTATGACTTTTTTGACATTTTTTTTAATGATCCGATATATCTGAATCGGCTATTTAAAGAAGATCCTAAAAAAAACAAGAAAAACATGGATGACTCATGTCTGTCAAAGCCCATCATTTAAGGTAATTAAACCCAGCTCTAATATATGTTGTGCTATAATGTCAATTCACTGTATTTTTAACCCTCACACAGCCAACTCTGCAATCACACAATTGTCTCAACTTGTCTTCTCAAGTGATGATGTCACTGCTTAAAAGTGCAAACTGGAAGCTCTTCCTGTCTCTACTACTGTCGATGAGCTAAATCATTAAAACATATTGTGTTTTCAATTAAGCGCCCGACGAAAAGGATTACAAAATGATTCCAGTCTGCTTTTTTCAGTGTCGCAACTTTTTTTCAAAAACGTGGTTGTAAATAAAAACGGCAGAAAACAAGCGGCTCAAATGTGCCAGTGAGAGCCGTGCAAAGCAGCTCCGCAGCGAGACACAGCAAGTGTGTTTCCAGATTTCAAAGTCCGCCACAATCATTACATTTGATTCCAGAAAAAGATCAAAGAGGGCAGCAGGGAAGCCGCACAGTGCAGACATCAGGAAAAGCTCCTCACCAGAGTGCTGTAAAAATAGATGCTTCTTAACGTTTCAGCCGGGCTCAAAACTCAGTCTGCATTTCCATCAATGGATCTTTCACAACGCTGCATCGCATACAGTGAAAAGACTGAAAGAAACGAGTGCAAAGAGATGTTGCCACATTTGTTACATGCAGTAAATAACAAACAAAATTAGAGAATGACTTGTTTTATGGGTGTCCGCTGTGGCAACAACCGGCACCGCCACACTGTCTCTACACAATAAAACACAGCGGCAGCGACTGACTTGACGGAGAGTTCCAGTCACATTCATCGTTACAAACATAGATACAACACAAGAAGATGATGTTCATGTAGCTTATATTATATTGCATTCTCTTAATATCTAACTCTGTGTATTGGGAATAAAATGTCATCTTTCAGTCCTGCAATCTGCTTTTAACTTTGAACTTGCTTCTTACTTTTTTAAAAGCAACAACACTTTATGAGTGTAACAAAAACACTTGCAGTAAGTCTTTTAAAGAGGAAGTAAACTGTTCTGTTAAGGGGCCATTATTATATTTGACAGTTTCCAGATACAGGTATGACGTGTAATTGCTGTTAAAGGAATATCTCAACATTCAGACAGATACATCAGCTGTAAAACACCTGTTCAATTTACTTATCTTTATTTTTTTTAACATTTGGACAGAGCCAGGCAAGCATTTTAAAGCTGAATGAATGAATGAATGAATAAATAGTTTTATTTCGGTGACAATATACAATACTTAAATTATGTGCAATCAGCTGACAAAATATTACCATACATGCTCTTCCACTAAACATTTTCTCACAACAAAATTTTAAACAAACTCTGGCAGCTAGCCTCTGCTACATATTTACTGGAGATGATATTGTTGTGAAAGGAATCTTTCAACATTTTGAGAAGTTGGATTACTAGCCTTCTTCCTGTGAGTTGGCCAAGAAATTGTGAGGCACGTAACTTCCTGTAAAACGAAATGGATTACAAAATTATAACACTTTTTTCCCACCTTTGTACAGAGCCAGCCAAGATGTTTAAGCTAACTGGCTGTTAGCTCCAACTACATATTCACTGGATGCACTTCATACAGTTAGCTTTCTCTCCAATAGTTAGTTTGACATTATCCAAGAAATAGTCTTATTATTGCTTCTTCATCATTGGACAGAGCCAGGCAAGATGTTTAAGCTAAGTGGCTGCTTGTCAGCTACATATTTAGCCTGCTAGACATGTTACTCTTAAAGGAATATCAACATTTTTAGAAATATGTTCATTAGCTTTCTTTCTGAGAGATTGTTTGACATTGACCAGAAAATAGTCTACTGAGGGGCATGTTATTGTTGAAAGAGCTCCTCCTGCTTTCAGCCTTCATGCTAATTTGAGCTAATCAGCTGCTAGCTTTAGCCTCATATTCACTATAGCCTACAGACATTAGAGTGGATTTTCTCATCCAACTCTCTTTATTAAAAAGGAGAAAAAACAAACATAGTTCCCAATATGGTGAACTTTACACTTAAGCTGTGATGTGTGTAAAAGCAGAATCAAAATGGTGCCTTTAAACAATTACTGCAGGCACACAGGCACTCTGTTGAAGACTATACCATGACCCCCTAAATCTACTGGCTCCGCATTATAGTTAGCTTAAATTAACTGCCACTTCAATAACAATAAAGCAAGCTAATGAAACGCTGAGCTGTTTCCAGCGTGCGAGCCTGACCCAGACTCTACTCACACCCACCAGCATACTTTCCCCTTACATCAGCAAACAAGAAAACTGCAAAGCTTTTTTTATTATTCATAAAACAAGATAATATAAACTGTCACTGGCATCACAGACAACATTGGGGAGGTTTTTTTTTTAAACGGTTCATTACGCTCTCATAAAATCCCCACTTTTTATTCAATACAGCATGTCTAGACTATATTTTTATTATCATTATCGCCAGTAGCTAATTAGAATTTTATTGTGCAAGTCAATTGGGGTTTTGGTGTGCCTTTGTTTTTCTAAGTTTTTGTCATTCCTCGTGTCTCTGGGGGAATGCCAGTGGACCAGTTAGTCAGCCACCCACTCGGATTCAGAAGAACCACAAGGAACCAGGAACCGTCTGCATGTCTCCTCGCGCATCACACTGAAAAAAAAAAGAAAAAGAAAAAAGGGATGAGCGCTGCCGTGTATCAGACACGCCGAAAGGAAACTGTGCCGCCAAGATGTTGGCTGATATGACACCCACACACTGTGACACATGCCTTAATTGCAGGTAAATCACTCCAACAAACGCCCACTACAAAACTTCTGTGACGCTGGAAGTGCGAACGCCAGTCAGACCAAAATTTATGTGGCTGACATGGATTATTTCTGCTAGGATTACAGCAGACAGGAGCCTTTCCCAGCAATGAGCAAAGCGCAGCCAGGAAAGGTAGCCAGTCCGTCAAAGGGCTACGACTCAGTCAAAGCAACAATTATGTTTCCTCCTAAAAGTAATTAATATATACACATATTGTTTAGAGCAATAGGCTCCACCTCAACAGTCAACCAGTGGATCTTTCAGGCAAGTAAGAACACTAGGCACTACGTCATCTGCTCCTACGTCAGATCCTTCGTGCGTTGTTCATCACAGCCTTGGGGCGGTGATCTATCTATCTATCTATCTATCTATCTATCTATCTATCTATCTATCTGCCACTGATCACTGATGTGATGTTGTCTCAGAACTATTTCAATCTTTCACAAGACACGAACACCGGTCTGCTGAGCTCCTGTGCTTCATCAACACCTTCCACCACCTTTTGCGGACTTTTATACTACATCACTAGATGTCTTCCTTTGCTCTCCATCATTATTACGATGGCCACTAGAGCTCACTGCCTCACAGTGAAAGTAGATAAGCAATGAGCCGCTCGCACAGACGACGTGTACAGCAGGTTTGTTTTTTTGTGTGGACGGGCTGGAACTCTCCCCCCTCACATGATTGAGTTTATGTCGTGTATAGCAAAATGTATTTTGTGGATAATTAATACCTGCTAATGGTAGCTCCTTCCCTCTCTGCTGTAACTAATGTCCTTCCCTGCTGGCGATGGATGGAGCAGATTTTTTGCTTTGGTAGCAAAGTGCATGTAAGACTTTGATTTAATGTATTTAAAGCTATTCCATGAATTGATGTTACTGCTCAGTTAAGGTATCCAAAATCTGACTCTGAAACACTTCTTATAATGTATGAACCATTAAGACAGTGTACATTAAAACCAGAAGTGCTCTCTCTGCTAATCTGCGCTTAAAAGACACACACACACTGATGTGCATCCAAAGAACAAGTGAATAGCTGCCTGGATTCTGTAACAAAGGACCATCTTTCAAAAATGCCTGCAATGTGCATTGAAGCATGACTCATGAGCTGCATGTAAGTCGGCATGCATACATATTCTGACACCGCTCTGTGACTGACAGGTAGTCGGGGGTAAGTGGGGGGGGGGGGGGGGGGGGGGGG
>OMLP01021563.1:0-38045 GCA_900302685.1 Spondyliosoma cantharus | reverse complement strand
CACACACACACACACACACGTGTGAGCTGAAGCTTTTTAGCGATGAGGCTGTCACGCATGCACATTTACAGAGATAAGCTGCTGAGTCGACATCCTAAATTGCCAGAATAGTGTTTGAAATGTCAGTTTCTGCAAACCACAGATATGTTTCCAAATTTAAATACATTTCTTTTTGCCTGAACTTTACATGACATGACTAAACAAAAATCTTGTTTTCTTTATTAGGCGTACAAATACTGCTCATTGCAGTCACACAGAGACTTTAAGAACTTAAAGGCTCGGTTGTGGATGGGTTCTTGAAAAAACAATAAACGGTTCACTTCGGTTGGTCAAGTGGATTGCAATAAGTTACATGACTTAATATATTACTGAAATATGATTAGTAACGTGTTATATTACTCTGTTACCGCTAAAACAAATATATTACTGTAACTGTATTACTGTGATAACAGGTCAGTGAGACAGCTGGATTCATTGATGCACATAACTGTTTCCCATTGTTTCCAGTCCTCATGCCAAGCTGTTCAACCACATCCTGAAGGTATCACTCAGTTGGACCTTCAGGAACGAAACTGTTATTGATTACTGAGCGACTCTGGGCAAGAGAGAAAAACACTATTTATCCAATGTTCCATTAAATCCTAAATATCTTACTGTTACGCTTAATGAAATAACCATGGTCATAAAAAAATGGCAGCACTAAAGTCAACCACTGACGTGAGGTCATCCTCCGAGTGTGATACTCGATGTGCTGCCCTGATAGTCACCCTCAGTGTTCATATAAACTCTGCAGGAAGTTTGGAGTCATAAAATCCAGCTTAAGGTTTGTTTAATTTTATCACAATAATCAATTAGGCTTTTATTACCTGGCTGGGGAATAAAAAGGAATATGTATTATTATTACTATTTTTTAGCACCAGGATGTAATGAGAAGCATATTACAGCTTAGAAACATGTGTTTGTTTTCCTCTCTTCACGACACCTTGTGAAAATGTCTTTTAGTTTCCCATTATCTCACTCTACGTCCATCTTCTTTTCATTTCAGGCAAACACACATAAAATCTGTCAGGTGTTTGCTGAAATAATATTTTTCTTGTCAGCAAGTTGTCAGATTGTACTGTTTTGTGTCAGGTAGGAGGCATGGGGCTATTTTTCACCTTCAGTGTTCATGTTTGCATTTCACTGATGGGCATTTTGGGCATTTAAAGCATCGGACATCATTAAGATTATTATTATTTTTCTTTTGTTTTACTTCCCAAGGACAAACATTTGAAAAGCAAGTCAAGCAAATCAAATCAGAGTGATTAGGATTCAATCTAACAGGCCCCGAAAACTTGAAAAGAAATTATTGTTAATATAAGCAAAGGGAACCCCCTTCAACACAAAAAGTTCTGATAGAGTTGGATCAAGATTTATATAATTTTGTTTGTCTGTGCTCATCTTGCTGGTTCGAAGTGAGCTCAGATAGTGATGTCACATGCTTACGTGCACCAATCAGCATTTAGAGATAGTTGAATCCAAACGTCATGACAGCTGTCAGGGTGTTTACTTACACTACGAGGCCACTGTCAGTCAAATCTGATCAAACCACACCCACATAGTCCATATGAAGCAGATTAGCTGAGTTTTTGAGTGTCAAGCCCTGAGTTAAATATACGTAAGGATGGACTTTGTCCGACTTTTCAGTTTAAATGTTGCATATTTAAGGTTCACTTGAGAAATTTTGATCCTTCTGGTTTTGACTGGTTTGAAGTGGGTGGGACTCAGCAGGGGGAAAAAATGCCCATTCTCACTCAGCTAACGCGTCAAATACAGCAGCCTGGTCAGTGGCCCAGTGCTTTAGAGTGGTTGGATGGGTCATAAAGGACTTTTCCCCAGTAGATCAGGGTTTCCATACTGTGTGTGAACAAGTGTGAAGACTGAATTGCTTTTAACTTACCTAACATAAGTGCTGTAAACATGGTTGTTTGAGCCCAAAGTACTATCTTTTCCTAAACCTAACCAAGTAGTTTTGGTGCCTGAACCTTACTGAGTAGTTTTGGTGTCCAAACCTTATAAAGTAGTCTTAGTGTCTAAACCTAACCAAGTAGTTTTGGGGCCTAAACCTAACCAAATCACAACTGTTTCAGAATGTTACTAACAGCCCAAAGCCATAATGTGTCATAATATATGACATCTTTGTCAACAAACTCTAAGTCTAACTCGACGTTGTACATGCATTGTGGGAGAATTGAACACTGAGGCCTTCTCATGCAAGACTGCCGCTTGAGGAGTAGGTAGGGCGTCACCGTTCGAAGTTTAAGGCAACTGACCAAGCTGCTGTATTTAACCAGTTAGGAGTGAGAACGTGTTGAAAAAAACAATAATACAGCCAATCACGCTCACATAGCAACACAGTCCTGATGAAGCAGATACCTAAATTGACTTTACTGCACATTTAGTCATAAATATTTAATGTTGGGGATAAACAATTTGGGTTTTAAACCAAGTTTTTGGAGCTTTAAGTCATGTGTGTTTGTAAAAGGTGAAAGTACTTTCTCAATCAGAGTGTCCGCTGTTGCTCATTACACACCAGTTGTTGCCTCATGTGGTACTGATGAGCTCATTTCATTGGCCAAATGACAATTTCAACTTCTTTTCACTCACAACAGTATCTCAAGTGATCGCCTCAGGTCAGTGTGAGTATTATTTGTCAGATGAGACTTTTTAACCTTTGACCTTGGCGAGGAATATCACAAGAGGAGCGTGCCTTCATTTCACAAGAGGTACGGCTCCTCTGAGCTGCCTCAAGGTGACGCATGGAGCCAAGAATGTGCTGATTTCAGATGTGGCGAATGGCAACCATGATGATTGTCAAATCGTTACAGTGTTGTTATTGAAACCATGTTTCACTCGGCAGGAGATACTTGATCCATTTTTGCGAAAGGCCAGTGAACCACAGCAAAAGTAACAGCAAATAATTAGTGGATCTGAAGGCTGATTTAAAAGCTTGTGATGAGTTAGATCAATGCTTGGATGAGGCAGCAGTGGCATGTGATCACAGAATGATTGGGTTCATGGATGATTAGCCGTGCAATTTCAGCTTTTGATTTGCTGTTTGGAATTGAACCACTGCATTTTATGCTGTAAATCTTTCACACAGCGCTCAATGTGATTTCAGCTTCCTGTTGAAATCCTGATGCTTGTCTGACGCAACTCCTGAGAAATCCAAAGAAACGTCACTGCGTATACTCTGCAACGTCAAAATATAAATCAGCTTTAATCTTTAAAGCGCACAGACAATGGTGGATTGAACAATGTAAACAGCAATGACGCTGCACATTAAGATAATGCAACAGTGATATAATGCAACCGTGAAACCAGCTGCGACTTTATATTGGCTTACAATTATATTTGTGCTGTCTTGAGTTTGTTATTTAGCCAGGATTAATAGCAGGAGTTTGTCAAATTCCTGTGGTCGAAGCCCCCAGAGAAAATCATTGTTTGCAGGGGCTAATTCATTTAGAAAGTAACAGACATTACATCCATTGTAGTATTACTTGTTTAGATGAGGCAGATTGCTCTTAAAATTATTGCAACTTATTACGAATCGGGAATGTTCCCCCCTCGAAAAAGGCAATAAATCATGTTCACAATCTTATTGGACAACTTATCTTATAAAAGTCATAATGAATCTTTGTTATATCAACATTGTTGCAGGGTTTCAAAGGATTCCTCGGGGAACGGTCTGACTGGCCACCATCAATCTTTCTGTGTCGAGGGGGAAAAAATTGGAGGTGGTTAGCACATTATATCATTATAGTAATCATAACGTCTCTTAGGCAGAGTGTTTGTGGGTAAACTCGGTGATCCTATAAAAGTGTTCTCAACAGCAAACCTAAACATAATGTGAGATAATGCTGAGTGAAGTATTACTCAATCTATAATGTTCTGCTATTATTAATTCTGCCATAATTATTGTTATATCTGGTTGAACATCTTTAAACCGCAGGTAAAACTGCTTCAGAGCCAGTCTTTTTCAATATGTGTAAACATCAGTTACACAACTTATGCATGTGTCTGCGTTTGTGTGTAGTCTATAGATGGTTGAACTGCAGCAGACAGATGAAATGGTCCTGATTTCATTGTGAGCCGTCATCAGTGTGTGAAATATGTGTTTACTGAAACATTAAGCCGCTTTTTCTTTCCTGGCTTGAAACCGTCGAATCATCTTCAACTTTTCTGAGGTTTTGCCGCTATTTTTCCCCGCTAGAAAGCAACATGGGCCACAGAAAAGTGGAGGGGAAATCCAACAACAAAGTAATCTATCCATATGACAGAGGAATACTGACATTCTGTGTATGGTTTTGTGAAACTGTTGCACTGCATCATCAATTCCAGCAGCAGTTATAGTCAACAGCACGACAAAGTGTTGCGATTCTCTCTACAGAAGCCAAACAAGCAGTTTTCTAGCTGCAGTTTTACCATTAAAACTATTTTTCTCTGGTGTGTTTGGCTTAAAAATGCTCGTGTAGCCTCATTAATTTTACTAAATGAAGCCATATTTAGTAAATGTGTGTACACTGCCAATTTTTAATGTCTGTGTAGATGACTTTCTGGGCAAAGGCCGACTTGGGTAAATTTAGTTTTCTGTGTTCCTTTCCGGCTTACTGACTGTGGACACCAAACAGAGATTACAGCTTCCACTCCTCACATCCAGATTTTACTTCATGGTGATTAAATGAACTATACTGAGAGTCTATAGTTAGCCTTGAAAAGCCCTGCTTTGAGCTAAATGCTAACCTCGACATGCTAACGTGCTGACCGTGTCAGTGGTAACAGGTTAATGTTTAGTAAGTATAACCACAGGGTGTTGGCATGCTAACATTTGTATTTCACTTACACCAATTTTATGCCACAATTTTTTAAACAAGGGTAAACCAGCTGAAAATAGGTGACTGACTCCTTTCACTTTGCCAAACAAAAGCCAGATGTTCGTGGGTGTTCATGGGTTGTTTTGTTCAGTGTGAACGGGGTAATAGTCTGACTCACTGGATGCAGACTGTTGGTATAAACCTGCCATAGGCCGCCTAGCTTAGGTGACATGTTCTTTCCGTCCGCTATGTGTGTGTTACTGTTCTCAAAATCCCCATCATTACGGGAAACAACAACAGTAACCTCCGAATTAGCAACTTTTGGCACTTTTCTAAACCGTAGAACCTCCGTATCCCTACGCAGTTGCGCAAATGCGTCGGGATACGGAGGTTCTACGGTTTGTGTCTGTGTCTGAAATTGTTTCGTTTTTATCGAAAGTGATAAACTGAGTTGCGCGTATAAACCTCTCGCTGCTCGCAGATCACCTGTTACGCTAATGCGTAGGGATACGGAGGTTCTACGGTTGAGAAAATGTAGTGCCAAAAGAAAGGGTGGTCTGACGGTGATGTAAAGCGGTGTGAATTTTCTCTATACAACATACACTTGAACTGATATCGATTTTTTTAGGTGGGCCTTGTTTTAGGTGGTTAAAGTTCGCTTTGCATCTGGACTCCATTCACTGCAGTACAAAGCTGAGCGTCTGGGCTGGAGCAGCTCTCTGCTTCTCCAAACTGAGGCTGCGCTGATCGGCAGTTACGGTAGGGAACAGACCGACTATAGATATGTACTTTATATGACCCCATTTAAAAAAAAACGAACTATCCCTTTAATACAAGGGCTTGCTGACGTGTAAAACAAGTTCCCCCTGACACTGTTATATAGGGGGACTCTTGCTGCATCCATCCAAGATGATAGTGATTGGGAAGAAGAGATAAAAACAGGTTAGAGCGTTTTCCCACCTAAAGCAGAATGAGCCCAGTACAAGCTGAGGCTGTTGGGAGTGCCTGATATTTTGTGGATATTTGGTCATAAAACAAAATATTGGACTGAGTTAAAATTTGATCTGATGATGGTGCCACAATCAAACTTGGTACAATTCATCCTGACGGGGACATGAATGTGTAAAACCAAAAACTTTCAACCTGCTGCTGATGAAAAGTCAGCATGAGCTTGAACGTCTGTACCAAATTTTGTGTCAATCCATCCTGTACACATTGAGATATTTTGCAGCATAAGTCAAACCTGTGACCTGCTGGTTGCACCAAAGTCTCCAGTGTTCATCCTCTGTGGAACATGAATCTCTGTACAAAATTGAATGGAAATCACCCGAGTTGTTGAGATATATTTCAGTCTGGACCGAAGTGGTTTAAACGGACCGGCTGAGTGAAAAACAACAACACCGAAACCGAAAAACCAACATCCACACAGCCGCGGTGCTAAAAACAACATTCTTGAAACCAAAGAAATGTCTCTCTCCTCTTTCTTTTTCTTTTTATCTAACCTTAAACCTGGTTTCACACGTTTCACACGCTCATTAAGACTTTTGTAAGAGCTGGATAAAGCTTTAGTGAAAAGTGTTACTTAAGATGATCATTTAGAATTATACAGCTTCTAATTATTTTCAGCTGTCCAATATAATACAATCAGAAAATACAACTTATTTTGTTTAATACGTTGTCATCGTACCCTGGGTTTTTAATTGGAGACATACATACGGCAAAGTTGGCCGTTGCTCTCTCCTAACTAGTGGATGTACTCTACTAATGACATGCACATGATCCAACAAAGTGAAATGAGCATGGCTCTAAAATGCAGATTGCATGTTGTCGACATAAATCGTGTCTAGATCACTTTCCAAATCTAGATATAGTGTTATGCTTAAGAAAAAGGATCATGGTTTGGCATGTCAGCTACAACAATTTGGTTCAGATTATGGTTGAAACTGACAAATTAAAGTTAGGATATGGTTTTTCTTAATGCAACACGTTTCCTAAAAAGTGTAACTTTCCTCACAGTAGAAAGCTCCTCGGTATGAGCTGGGAATCAGAGCCAGGTCACACGAGTTTAAGGCCACATCCACCCATCCACCAACCTGACCACAACACCCTCCACTTTCCACCACGTTAGTTCGATGTGAAAACCACCGGCTGTTTCCTTCACATTATTCTCACACGGTGGGAAGAATGCCTCGCTCTACATGAATATATTTGCATTTTAAAAACTTTAGTGAGAGCGTCGATGTCACTGCATGCGTAAAGACACACAGAGTTTCATGGGTGACGAAAATGAAGAAAATTCGACTTAAGACTATGTCGGATTGCAAAATTAACCCCCCCGTTTCTCAACTTCTCTCCGCGTTTCTCTGTTCCAAACAGCACTGACAGAGGTCCTAATTGGAGCCAGATACGAGCTGCCAAATTCTTCTCAATGGTTTACTGAGCGCTGATGTCAGAGATGCAGCGGAGGTGAAAGTTGGAGCCAATAATTCAGTTTGCCTGCTAAGGCTATGTAAAAAGTTAACGGGATAATATGGCTTTAACTCTTGTTCCTTATTTGTTTTTGACAGTCTGCTGCAGTCTGTATGGAGTCTGAGAAGTCAGAGTAAATCAACACAGCCACTCATTCATTTAGATTCATCGTTTTGACCAGAAACTTAATAAAAATCCAATTAACACGTAGCCTTTTAGTGTTTAAACACTTCTTAGCCCGACTGGAATCCATCAACTTGAAACTTGCTGGGGTTTACGTTGAGGACTCGCCAAGACTTTTTACAACGTGTTCCTTCAATTTAAACAATGCGTTTTCTACACCGGCCATTTTATCAGCGTCTTTAAATACAGTTTTATGGTTTGTTTATAATGATATCTAACACCCTGAAAAGAAAAATCTTGAACTTGAAGCTTCCACGAGGAGAGAAAACATAGACGGAAAAATACAACTTGAACTGATTAGCCTTCGTACAAATACAGGATTGTATTAAGGCTCATCAGACTTCTATTAGCGCCGTCTTTTGGCCACACATGGTTTGGATTTTGGAGAGGTCAGGGGTCATCATGTGTCTTAATCAGCCAATAATAAGTATCAGCATGAACTCTCACCTCCATCATCTTCGGGCCTATCGCTCCAGACGCAGGGATCGAAGCTCAAAATTCTTTCTCATTAAATTATGTTCCATGGAAGTTCGTTTTCACGTTTGCGCCATTGTCCTCTTGCCTTCAGTCTGTTTTCCTTTTCTTTACCAATCCCAAACGCTTTCCTTTAACTATAATGTTTTTTCCTTTTTCAACAGTACGTACAGTCAAGTTTTATACATGAGGCTGTTGAAATATCAAAAAGGAAGATTTGTGGTGAGGAACAGAGGCTCACAGAAAACATCTAGGACAGTATGATGCTCTAAGACCAGACGGAAAGGACCGAGCAAATATGACACCCTCAGGGGACACGAGCCCGACGGACCCCCCAGACGTCTGTGTGCTCAGCAAATGTGATTAGGGGTCAATTGGGGGGGGGGGACATTTTGACACATGTCTTATATTTGGAGTGAGAAGAATGAGATATCAGCGGTGGACGATGGCGAAGATTGTTTGGTTGATATTCAATACACTGCTGGAGTTAAAGAATCTAACAACTCTTAATGTCCGCCTCGATTTCCAACTAAAATGTATCTCCTATTTTCATAGATAGCATGAATCTAAAGAAACAATTCGACCCCAAATCAGAAAAAAACAATACAAAAGTCTTTTCTACATAACCACTAGTCGACTGATGTTCTGAAAAAATTGGCAACTAGTAAAAATATGTAGTCGAGACACCCCTGATCTGTGCTTCTTTCAGCGTAGTGATGCAAAAAGACAATAGTTCCGACATGAAACTGCTCAGCGAAAAGTCTGCGCATTATCTTGACTAACCTGGTCTTAATTTCTGGAAAGAGACCTTGCAGTTGAGTTCTTCAAATGTATTTTTTGGCGCCTTTGGAGAACCACAAACCGAGTAACATCTTGTTCTATTATATTTGAGGGAAGGCAGACATCTCCAAAACTCAGAACCTCACACCAAAACAGTATAGACGGATATCTTACACCGCATGCAAGAGCAAAACTATGCATTTCTGAATTTACAGGGAACTGTCCCTTTAAGTGCAAAAGAACAAAAACAAAACTGTGCTCAACGCGTAAAAGGTTTTTAGTCGACTTTTCACACTCTTATTGTTTGCAGTAAGTTTATGTCAGAACAACTGTGCTTTTGATCCTTTGCAGGACCCAGGCTTTCATTTTCTCTGGGAATCGGTCCACAACATAGCACGTCGTGGTGAGAAAGTACACTTACAAGACTGCCATGACCTCACATTTCTACATGCGTACATAAAGTCAGTAATATGTCGATGTTTCCTACGTCACTGGATAGCTCTGTGAAACCACTTAGGCAGAGATGGAAGTCTTGTTTTGGTAAACACTCCTCTAGAAACCACCCCGATCAGAATGTGGCTCAGCGACTGCTGCCAGAATTAATATGCGGTTAATGACAGGGTTTGGCAAGCTGCCCCTCGCTATTGATCCAACGTGGATTCTTCCAGTCCACTTTATTACCCTAATGTAAAACATTCGTCACTGATGACTTCGGCCGTCCAACTCAGCTGGATAAGGTACAGTGTAGGCAGTATTTTCCCTTTGGCAGCCTCAGGGTTCTCTCGCAGAAACAGCATATTTGAGATCATCAGATTTACATACTTTTGTCCTCTACACCCTTAAGTGGGTTAAAGGCCACTGACTAAGAGCTCGGTGCTGTGGATGCTGCTTCATTTATACAGTGAGATATGCAGCATCTTCACTAATGACAAGGTTTTTTTTTTATTTCTGCTCAGCCAGGTCGGCAAAAAGAAAAGTACTCAAAGTATACCTGCTGTAGTTTTGTGTACTTTTTAACAACACTGTGTACCTGGCTAAAGAATACTTTGCTTTATTCAGCGGGAGAAATGTAGCTGTGCTGTGATTACAAATTATAAGTATCTGTACTTTAATGCAACTTGTTGTACAAATGTTTTACTTTTTACTCCAGTACATTTATCTGACAGCGTTAGTTACTGGTTCCTTTTTTTCTAACCCCTCCTTTCAAGTAAAAAAACATGTATTTTCATGTCTGATAAACCAAAGGACTAAAGTGTTCCTTCATGTTTTGACAAAATTCTCCTACTTGTTAAGATAAATGTGTTGAGTTTTTAGAAACGTGGAGACGCATACATACGATCAGTGGTGGGAAGAGTGCTAAAGATATGTACTCAAATACGAGTACAGTTATCTTACTGAAATATGACTAAAATGAGAAGTAAAACTACTGGTATGAAATAACAACTATGTAAAAAAGCATTTTTCTCAAACTCTACTCAGAGTATTAGTTACTTTTAAACTGCTGATATTTAATGCACTATCAATAGCAGGCATTGAATAAAAATACTCATAAAAGTACCTTAAAAACGACCTGATTACAGTCATTTGAGTAACTGTAATGACCCGTGTATGATGATGTTATAGAATACGATGCATTGCTATAGATTTAACTATCCAGTAGTATATTAAGTAGTTAAAATGAACTCAACCTTTAACATCTACAGCAGTAGAGTGTTTACTACACATTAAAGTAGCAGTAATAATAATCTAAAAACGTAATATGTAATCGTAAAAACACTGATGGGAGATATTTTACTGCACATTTACATTTACTTTTGATACTTTCAGAACATTTTCCAGATAAAACTTACATTGTTTACTTGAGTAAAGTTTGAAACTCAGGAATTTGATGTGCAGTGGAATATTTTCAGATTTTCGTTGAGTAAATGATCTGAATACTTCTTCCCGGCCTCGCTTTCGTGAACTATACATGGTTAACATCTGGAGGCGATCTATGCAGTATGGCAGAATGATGTTTGCATTAATGCCTGACAGTGAGCGGGATGGAGAGAGGGTCCCTAAAAGCAGCGCGGGCTGCTCCAAATGAAGCAGTTAATCTAGATGCAGAGAGCAGAGTTTGCTGTCACAAGCTTTGAGGTTAGGGGCTCATCCATCCGTCTCTGTCTGTCTGTCTCTCTGTCTCTCATTCGCTGTCTCTCTGGGATTGGCTCCAGGTGTGTTGTAACTCTGTGGTTGTTCCAGGGTATACACTCACTGCTCAGGCGCCAGAGTGCTGCGGCGCCTCACGATAAGTTTGCATGAACAGTTGGTTTGGATGAGCCCCTGACACAAACTCACAGACTAACAAAGTCTTAGTAAACATCATTAAAGGAGCTATTTGTAAGATATGGCCAGAATCTCAGTTTAAAGCATTCAAAAAATGTTCAACAGAATGGGGAGAAAAAGCGGTGTAGATGTAATGTCACAGAGTCATCTATGTACCGTGTCTACTGAAGTTTGCATGCTAACCAGCTAGCACTGTCCCGTCCTGTAATACCCCTTTCTACTGAAAGAGGCTAGTTTCATCTTGTTTAAAGGTGCAAGTACAGCTTGCAATCCAATCACCACTGCCAACAACACTGACACACCAGCAGACATGTAGGACAGTGCAGGCCCCTTGCGTAGGTTAAGGGGTAGGCTCTGCGTAAAGCCTACATGCAACTGTAAATTAGCCTTAAGCCTGGGGGTCTTTCAGTTTTCACTTATTGTCAACCAATCCCCTGAACATAATGTCTGTAGCCTGACGGAGCTTTTCCTCTCTGCCATAGAGCTCTGGTGTTGTTCACACATAAAAACACACCAGTGAGCCACACCGTCGCACTGGGTCACATATTCCTTATTTAAAATTAAGATGAACCCTAGTTTATTATTCCCGTTGCTGTAACTACTCACTAAGTCCTCGCATCAAATCCATGACTAAGAATTTTTTCCCAACAAATTCACAATCTGCGTCTTCAGTTGGAACAAACGGTCTGAGTGCAAGAGACAGGAAGTCGGAAAGTATCGAGAGACAGCTCATTAAGTCGGTTGACAAAAACAAAAATAAAGAGTATTGGCAGCCTTTTTCTTCAAGGCCTTTCCTATATTCTTCACTCATGGAAATCATCTTTGTAAGTATAATAAAAGTGCTGCTCTTGGTAGTAAACATTACCAACATTTGTCACAGAATATTTAAGAAGATAAAGGCCAAAATCCTCATCTCCAAATGTCCTTCCTTTCTGTCTTGTTAAACTTATATTTAAACTTAGAATTCACCTATCGAATCTCCTTTTTGCACCTGTCGACATGTTTTTGCATCACTTTTCCTGTCTTGCCCCACCGTGTGAAGCCCCACCCTGCTGTACCCTTCCCTGTCCTGTCCCATCCCATCCTGCCTTGTCACGCCTCGCCTTTCCCTGTCATCCCACCCTATCCTGTCCTGTCCCTCTCTGTGCCATCTAAACCCGTTAATTCAAACACTTGCCTCTCTTCCCACATATGTGTCTGTCCACCCTTCGCCTCTGCTCCTCTGCCTCACATTCCTCTTTCTGTGGCCTCTTCAATCAGCGATGTCACTGTAACATTGACCCTGCGGTTGAAATATTGACAAACACGATGTGAATCTGCCCAGAAAGCACTTTATAAACAGGACAAAGTAGCCAAAGAAAGCCAAGCTCCGTCTGGCTCAGATTGTTTGAATTAGAGCAGTTGCGTCTTTTAGCCTCCCCTCTGCTCCCTCTGCACACAAACACACACACACACACACTAACACACACACACGCACACACACACACGCATATGGACATGTGCAAAGGTTGAAGGAATTGTTACAATCCAGCTGCCTCCCATCCGAGGCTCGTCCACCACTGCCAAGGGATGATGATGCCGATGATGAAGTTGCACTGGACAGCATGCCAGTATTGGTCCCATGATGACATCACGAGCTGATGTCATGCAGACGGGTGTGGCGATTGGACAGGCAGCTGAGAAGGGTTATGTGTGCGTGTGTGTGTGCACATGTTAGGGCAGGGTGAAAGTATGCGGTGTCCTCTGGGGGTTTTCTGCAGTCAGTCAGAGTTTTGGATGGACACTCGCGATTGCGTTTTCACTGGAAGAGGGAAAGGATTGAGGAAGAGAAGTTGAAGGAGGAGGTTGATGAGCAGGAGGAAGAGAAGAGAAAAGAAGCAAAGGAAGGAAAAAGGATAGGCATGTAAAGTGATGAAGAGGTGGACATGGAGGGAAAGTCATGCCATGTTTTTGCGTGAGCTTTTGTTTGAGCTAAATGCTAATGCCAGCATGCTATCATGCTCATGTTTAGTAGGTATAATATCTACCAATCATCTCCAGAGTTTTTTTTTAGCAACTTAACTTTTAACTAACGAATTTCATGGCATTTCATCCAATAGTTTGGTACACCATGAGTGTTTTCATCAGGATTAGGAAAAATTATTTCAGTGCACTGACCAAGCTCACCTTTTAACACCATGGATGCCATGAACACAGCAGTTTCTTTTGCCAGACACTTTATGCAAATGGTGAGAGCCTCCTGGAGCTTCTTTAGAAAAGACAAACTTTAAATTCATCGTGACAGAAGATAAGAAAAAGCCTGTGACTCACAGGTTACCAACAGCAATGCCAAAGACACATTGACACACATACAGACAAATCAGTTTTAGAGTCAGATGTGTGGTGCATTATTTATGTTCTTATATTGGGTTAGGTAATAATGTGTGGGACAGAGCATGATAAATGTCTATGTCATAACTGATTTTTTGTGTGTGGTGAAAACTGGGATACTGTAGTGTTTGTGACACCCAACCCTAACCCAACAGGACAAACAATTTATCTTGGCCACCCTGAGGAAAAGTCAAGAAATGACCTAAAGCAACAAAATGTTTTTTTCATGCAGAAAGTGAGGTGATTGTTGAGTCTCATCCCCAAACCATTCCCAAATACTGACGCCTTGGGGTTGGCAGCTCAGGTCGGAGCCCAACCCACAGCGTCAGCTGTTGATGATTTGGCCACGAGACTCAACGATCAACTAACTCTCTCTAGGAATTTGCTTTTTGTTGACTGGCTGTACCAAGTGTTGTGCCAATCCATCCTGTAGATGGTTAGATATTTTGCAGGATCTGTGAAAACTTAGTCACAAAAGGAAGTAACATTCATCCTCTGGGGGGGCATGAATTTCCACGATATTTGAGCTTATTTCAGTCGGACCAACAGAATGATTAACTGACTGAAATCACCATCCCTACAGCTGTTAGCATGGCTAAAAATAGAAATAAATGGTGCATGAAATAGAAGTAGAACCCTTTGAGATCCCTCTTTTGCAGTTAGTGAAGTTGGCAGTAATTATACTGTAAGTTGAAATGTGTGTCTGTCCTGCTGTGATGTATGCAGGTCACTGGAAACCTTTGAACAAGCTGTAGTCAGTGATTCAGCTCAAAGGGGATCCAGAGCGCTACGTGCTTGTTATTGCATGTTTAATCTTATCTCATGTGTTCTCCCTTCATGGACACCAGAAAATAGGGTTTTCCTTAACACTTGTTTTTTTCCTGTCAGCTGAGGTAAACCCAGTGTCACTTCTTGGACTTTGGTTGGCCTCCTTGTGGCAGTAAATTGCACCACAAACCTCCCACGCAGTCCACAAGCGATAAGAAAGTATCAGCAGTTGTGGCTCTTCGTAACTCGAGTAACTCAGTGAAAGAGACACAATTGTTTTTTCACCGACAGCACATGACGTTAAATATATTATTCTAAGAATGGGTAAGGATATGTGTAAGTAGTAACAGTAGGCGACCAGGTAGACAACAAAAAATAAATAGAGGAAAGGACAAAGAGTCTTTATCAGATAGCAGGGCTGCGATGAGTCATGTGTGGGTGAAAGTAGGCCAGTCTAAGAATGAGAGACGCAGGTATTCAGGTGTGGGATGTAACCATGGAGTTCAGACACAGACCACAACCCCACCTGTGTGTTTGTGCATTGCAGAATAAGTATAGATACCTGCGTGTTTGAGCGTATTTGAAGGAGTGCATTGACACGCCTGATTTCTACAAATAGTAATAGAAATGAAAAAAATCAAGCACGCATGCAGAAGATGTGGGAGGTTGTTGTGACACCAGTTAGTCCAGGAGACATTTATTTACCAACGGTCTGCTGATGTTTGATGCACAGATAAAACTGCAGCAGCTCTGTTTTTTTACTGGCAGAGCTTACTACTATTTCACTCATTTTCTTTTCTTTTTGACTAACAAAGGCCACAAAATTGTACTTCTGTTCATGCGTATGTCCTTGGAGCACTGATTTTCTTTTTCCTGAATTGGTTCTTGCAAAAGAAAAGCGATCGTTTAAATCATTATCCAGCTTTATTATTTGGGCTTAACTGTCACAAAATAAGGCAAATGTCAGAAAGAGACTGCAGAAATGACAGCAAAGATGAAGGCTGAGGTCGTGGCTTTACAGTGTGATTACAGATGTACATATGTGTGTGTGTTTGTGCGTCTGCAAGGATGTGGGGCTTTTTGTTAAACAGATGAAAAAGATATCAAACAAGCACAAAAAAAATAATAATCATGAACCCGTGGGTGAGATTTCGGCATGTATGTATTTTATATCCTAATACCTACAGCTGTTGAGCTGAGAGCTGAGAGTGCGTTACATAATTCAGGGTTTGTTTTGCTGGTATGACGCAACTTCAAATATGGCCCCACAAACCCAGGAGGTTACTTTATAGACATGTAATTTACTTTTATAAGCCCAGCTTTAGTAGTTGGGAGTCAACGATGAAGAAAGAAAACCAACTTTGCCAATGTTTGCATGGTTCAGTTCAGCAACACTCTCGAGCAGAGTGCTAAAGGAATGTATGAGAAAATCTCGACACGACTCCTCAGTGTGTGTCACTGCAGTCCCCAAAATTATATTCTCAAAATTAAATGTGGAGCAATGGCCGACACGGAAACCGACACGTTATGGTAAACACGGAGATTTACTGATACAGTAAGTATTTGCACAGTTATGACTTTGATTGTTTTGGCCTCATTCCAGCATCTTGGATATGAAAAGAAACAATGAGTGTGAGGTTAAGGTTCAGAAGTGAAGGCTTAATGGTGTTAAAGGTGCTCAAGCACACTCGTGAACGTCATAGGAATATGTATACACACCCTTTGGGGGAGTGCATAATGAGAAAAGCTACAATTTCGACACAGTTTATCTTCAAATTAAAGCTGAAAGTCACCACTTTATCTCATAGTTATTTCATTCCATATCCATTTTGAACTGTAAGACGGCATTTACCACCAGTTTCCTAGAACACGACTAAATTAATACTGTTAGTCATCTATACAGAAATTGGAGAAATGTTTGTAGGTAACAACGTAGTATTATTTCATTTGCTGAAGATATCAGGATCATTTTTGTTGGACGTTTAATGAGGACCAGTAAAGACCTCAACCAGCACCGCTTCTGATTGGTTAATATTTAGAACAAGTAGCCAATGTAAGTGAAACCAGCGAGCAACGTTTAGTGTGTTTTGTACATCCGTACAAATACCTAGGTGTAAAAATGCCAGGGAGATATATGCAGGGCTACTTCTCAGTCACGTGCCTAGTAACTTGTTTTGACCTAGAAACGGTCCGGCACAACCCTCATAAAAAGGTGAACTGTTTTTACATTTCAGTTTCTACACGGATCAATGTAAAGAAAGGAGAGGCAACATGATAATCATTGAGCTTTATAGGTGCTGGCGGATATTGTTGGAAACTGTTTTCCTGCTTCCTTCTTTATGCTACGCTAGGCTAAGAGTATCCTGGCTGTAGCTAGCTAGATCACAGATTTAATGGCCATGCATGAGAGCGGTATCAATCTTCTCCTTTAACTCTCGGACAAAGGGAACAAAGAAGAATGTTTCCCTAAATATTGATTTTTTTCCTCTAAAGAGGTTTCAACATACTCCCCGCACACACGTTTTATGGCACGGAGATGGCTGGCTGGCTGTAATACTGACATGCGAGGCAGACAGGTAGTGAGGTCTGCTGCAGTTGATCCCTGGCCAGAAGGGTGTGGGTTCACTTCCTCTGCCAGAGCCGTGTCAGAACTCTGGCACAGGGCTTCATGTCCTCTGGTGGGTGGAGAGCTTCTGTGTTGTCTGGTGATGAAGTGCCCCGTCATGGCAGATGAATGAGGGCGGGATGAAGAGACCAAACGTTCGAGAGCATCAATGGGCGTACGGAAAGATATCCAGCATGTATGAAGGTACTTGTGTTTGTGCACAGGAGTGTGTGCATTCCTTGATCATGGCGGGGCCCTTCTTGTGTGTATCCCTCCAGCTGACAGGAGCTTCCTGTTGTAGTAATTGTCTTTTTATAGCCAGACAGAGGCGCCCATTGGCCCAGGGCAGACAGACACGCAGGCACTTCAAAAATCACCTGCAAGTCGGTGAAGAAAGAAGCTCCCTTAATGACAGCAGAGGAAAGTGAAAGAGGCTAAGTGCTTTCAGGTGAATTTAGGGAATGTTAAAATGTCAAGAGGCCAATCAGTTAAACGCTTAAATCACCCTGATGTGGCAGCCGCTCAGAACCTTACATAACTTTCGCTCCATTTTGTTTCTCTTGAACTACACTTATCTGAATCGTGGCCCCCGTAAAAGGGGTCTTGTATTGTTTCTGAACAGAATAGTAACAAGATTAGACCTGGCTCGGCTTTGTGTGTGTAATAACTCCACCTCTGGCGCATTCATAACACAGGCCTGGGTCACAGTTAAGAGGCAGAGAGGATAAAATAAAGCAACGGCAGCGTTCTTATCCGACGCTCCCCTCCCTTCTCCTTTCCTTCCTGCGAAATCAGATCTGAGCTCTGGCCTGTCTCTCCGCCCGGCCCCCCGAGAGAGACGGAGGGGTCTGTCTGTCCTCAGTGCTTCCTCCCCGGCCGGACCAACACGGGTGGCGCTGGGGCTGTTGTGTAACTGCAGGTTGAAGGCACGATGTTATGAGGTCATCGTCCTGTGACCGACATTTATGCCTGCCGACTCCTCTCCAGCCAGGCTCAAGCTCCAGCCTGTTCCTCCCTTCCTGTGTGCATCCTGTGATGTAGTGAAAGTAGGTCTGAGTCTGAGGTCAAGTCATACTCCCGTTGCAGTAGGCACACACACAGGGGGTGAAACCACTATGGGTGAGGCTGTTATTATGTCATAATTCAACGCCACAAAAATAACAGAGAGTTGACCTTTTGGATAACGGTGGATACATTCTTTTGAGCGTCACAACCCCCGAAAAAACGACTCGCTTCACTATCATAATTTGAGCCATTTGTTCCAGTAACATTTGGAAAGTCTAGAAGAGCCACACGATTAATTTATTTTATCCTCCTTCAAGCTATCCGGGCGCTAAACCGGAACTCAGCCAGCTCGGTTGGTGATCCAGGTATTTTCATAGCAGGGAAGTTGAGCTTTTTTGGCTTCTAAACACCACCGAGCAGCTTTGATAGGAATGAACGGGGTTCCGCCTCCAACAGGGTGTCCAGTCTTAAAAAGACTTCCTTAACAGGCCGCATCCCAAAATTCCTTCTATATTTACGCGGCACCACCGGATGTTGATAACGCGCCATTGCTTTGCGTGGCGGAATTTAGTGTGTTTACCCGGTTCTTAGATCAGAGCCGATGTGAACTCCTCTCTCAAGTATGTCAGCGGGATAGCTCTAGGGATGGCCGTCTTGAGCCAGTGTACTACCACCATAAGTTTGACTTTTTTTTTTACAATTATTTTGTTGACCTCCTGACTTTTCCTCTTGCGCCATCGGAAGGCAAAACTTTTCACTAACCAATACACTGTTAAAAAAAAAAAGCTCCATTGTGCCCCCAAATTGTATCCTAATCAATTTGGTGATTCCCTGACATCTCTTTGGTGTCCCTATGTGGTTTTTTATATATATATTTAATATATATAGTATATTGACTTATACCTGAAATAAACAGGACTGGATGAGTAAATATTCCATTGTGACACCTTCCAAGAACCTCTCTGCATTTGGATTGGTTGGTGGCTGCAGCCTTCGACGATATAAAACTGTCTTTGTGCTTATCAATCAAAGAATCAGCGAACTCAAACAGGAAATGTTTTTTTAATGACCATGCTGCCCTTGTACCGTAACGCTGTGCTAGCCAATTAGCTGCCAATAATTACGCGCTCGTGTGTATTTCAGAAATGGGCCTTAGCTCTGAACACAGTCATTAGTTTTGTTTAGACAGTGAGCGTCTGTGAAAAGGTCTCATTGAGAAGCTCCTCAGGTGCTTTTTGTCACTGCGGTCTGCCGCCTTTATCTGATGATGAACTATGAGATGGAGCTAGAATTCTGTGGTCCACTTTAGCATTTCCTACAGCAAAAACTAACACATTTTGTGCACCAGATGGTCACGACATGAAGTGGAGACAGAATGGCGCATATATATCATGATAAGCATCAAATTGCTGCCATCAGCAACAAAAACTGTCCCTGTTTCTCACATTTTGTGGCTCAGGCAAAGGGCGCCCTTTGAAAAGTAGCTGAATAGGACGCATTATTGAGTTATCACGGCGTTTAGGTAAGGAATGACAAGTGGGCAGAACATTCAACTACCTTAATATACAAGTTTAATGTGTGAGGGGAGGTTTTCATTGCTCTTGCTTGGCTCTTTTTATTTGCCATATTTTCATGCTCATAAATGAGAGTTTTTTACGGGGGTCCTAAAAATGAAGTACCTCAGAAAAAGCCTTCAGTTGTGTGTAAGCAAACAGCTAGAATCACTTCAACACAAGCCACACAGACTCTTCAGTATGGTGGGCATGGTATATCACACGCAATATGAGGCCGGGCTTGAATTTACGCAATGATTTAAGCAACGTGATCGCATCATTCATTCCTGATATTTTCCATACACGCTGAGGATGCCAGATCAGCTTTTTCTAACTGCTCAGTGCTGCTATTTTTCTGTCCTGTCACTGTTACTGAGCCAGTGTGTGTACAGTTTAAGATAAAAGGCTGCTCCTATCTGTGGGCAGAGGGTGTGTACACCAGATCAGCACGCACATTATCGTCAAGTGAATATTTACTCTTTGGCCTGGTGCCCCAGCTTCTCTCTCACGATGGCATCTGACGTGGTTTCTGTGCCTCCTCCACACTCAAATGTGGACGGTGCCACATTTTGATCCAAACTCAAGTCAGATTTTCACATTCCTGTTGGGTTCTTCTCCGATTTCAGAACATTGCCAGGGCTGGGTTGTATATATGTCGTATGGACAGGCTGATACAGTGACTGCTTTGGTGAAGCCAAGTGTAATAGTATTGCTGGCAGTGTCCACCGTGACATTATAATTTAGGTAACACCCTCATTATGGCTTAATGGGGCTGTAAGAGTGACATAATACTACAGAGACCCTCGGCTCAACGGAAAACCCCCTCGACAATGATCTTTCTTTGACCCACAGTTGTGTTAATATTCCCCAACACCTGCTTTTTTTTCGCACTCTGAAACTCTTTCTCGTCACTTCCATCATCCCTCACACATCCCTCTTTTCTCTTTCAAGCTGCCTCAACATTCTTATTTATCTCTTCAGTTGTTTCCCTTCAATCATCCCTCACACATCCCCCTTTCCTCTTTTACGCTGCCTCTACTTTCTGACTCGTCTCTTCAGTTGTTGTATCTGTTTATCAGTTTCAGGCTCCTTACTTGCTCTCTTTTGGTGGATGTAAAAAATAAAATAAACAGCTTAGCATTTCCATGGAGATGCATTATCTACATTACAATCTAAGCCTGGCTGCCAAACTGAGCTTCTCTCTGTTTTTGTACATAGCGTCATTCACACTGGCCTGGCACCGGGAGCTGCAACAGCGTTGATGATGAGGATGAGGACAATGATAATAATGGCAAGAGTAATGGAATACTACTCTCAGGTCTGCAGCGGCTGCTTACGCACATTTAAGAGTGAGTCACAGGGGAGGGTCCTCCCTCCTTCTGCAACTTTGTGGTGAGGTATTAACATAGCGAGGAGAGAGGAAAAAAAACTGGTTTGACAGACAGTTACACAATCTGGATTCTTTGTTTTGGAACGCAGGGTACGCCGTGGTGGATGTGTTGATGAGGGGCAGTGTGCGTGCACATTATTCTACTGTTTATATGAAGAAAAATTAGACCAGAAGGAAAAAGAGGAAAATCAATATGGTATTTGAAAGAGATGATATTTTAATTGAATCCACACGAGCTTTGCTGTGTACTTTACATTAAAGGATAATTGTGGTTTGTTACAACTTGGGTCTCATTTTGACAGTTTAAACCATCCTATGAATCAGTTATTATAACACTGTACTCAACAGAGCAATCACCGGGACCTGTAACATCGCTACAAATACTTCAGATGGGAGAAGAAACAGATCAGACAGGTTGTGGCCAAGTCACATGATCTAGACCACTTTGTTTTACAGGGAGCGTCATGGCAAATGAAAACTGTGTGCACACACAACTAAGTAAGTTACTGGGTCACAAGTAAGCCCACGTTCGGTTGCATGAAGCAGGAAGTTGCCCTGCCCAACAGTGCAGGATGTTGACAGTGGACAGTTGGGACTATAATTTTACATTGCTCTGTATTTTCATTTGTTTTTTGTTTTGTTTGTTCCCGTAAAACCATTATGCAAATCCATGATGTTTGTTTCCCATTTAAAGCAATATTATGTAACTATTATACCCTAAGATAACAGCTTGATGGTACACTGACTTCTCACTGGGAGACGTCTCTCTGTTATTCTCACTCTGCTCCCAGAATGTTTGTCCTGTCACTATGAAACTTCAGTAAGACGGTACCGGAGAGGACGCTGAAGCAGAAGAGGAAGAGAAGAAGAAAGTGACCAAGCATGAAGCAAGGGACAAGAGTAAATGTCAGACTGGCCTTTTAGACCAACAAGACACACACTGAGCTGGTCATCAAGCTGTTTGCATTGATGGCATTCATATGTTTGCCTGCATCTGTTACGACACGTGGACGACAATAGTAATATTTGATCTTGATGGAAAAATCAGGTGCAATGAGGGCGCTGGTGAAGGGCACTGTTGCGTCTTGGTGGAGGTATACGCTCTACTTGGTGCAATTGTGGTTACAAATAGGAGTTGGAAATCTAGGAAAATAAGACAAGTAGACAATAAGTTGCCAAGTGCTACATCGTAGTCAACTGGACTTGTTTCAGTTTCTTGAAGACATTTCACCTCTCATCTAGAGGCTTCTTCAGTTTTAACTATCTGGAAGGGAGTTGCAGGCTTTTAAACCCTGTGTAGGACTTTCCTTCCAGAGTCATTAAGGACACGTATGAACGTATGAGTTTTTAGAGTGAGAGGCCACTTCTGAGTCGTTGACCCAACCGGCCTTCGTGTGAATCGTTAGGAGAGTCCAGGTGTGAAAGGTTGTCAACCTCTCTTGGGGACATAGGACAACACTGTAGGACGGTGATATATTGTGTCATAGGCCACCTCCTCTGTTCAAAGATGGTCGTTCCAGTTTGACGTAGTTATTTTACTCCTCTTTCAAACCATCTTCTCTGGCCAAGATGTTTACATTGTTGTCCTCAAAGGATGATTTTTCTCAGAGTCTAAGTGGACAGCAGAGCCTTGGCCCTCCTAAAAACATCATTCTAAATACAAACCATTACAGCATGGCCATGTTCACAGTCCTCTGGGACAGTCTTGAACCCAGAGGGGAAAAAGAGGTAAGTTGCTCCAAAAATAGCTCCATGTCCTCCCTGCGGTGGTTCCCATCTCTGCGACACAGGAGAGAAACTGACACACTGAACTAACCTTCTCAGGTGTACAATACACTCCTCCCCTATTCATCTGTCTCTCATGTGTCACATACATGTACATGTAGACTGAGGAAGTGAGGTTACTTACAGCTCCGGGGTATGTGTGAGCACATTTACACAACCATTTAGTCCTTGCAACCCTTCAGTCACAACAGGCACACACACAGTTGATTGTTCCTCTCTTCACGTCATCCTGCACACTATGGAGTCATCTCATGCACTTGTTTGCTCCATGCAGGAAGGAGCCCTTAATTTATTTGACAAGAAAATACAAATACAAGGCCAGCTGAATAAGCCCTTCATTGTTAACGCGGGTGTGCTTTAAATAGCAAAATGACTTTTTCTTGCTGTGTGTGAATGTGGCGACACTGGTGCCGAAAGCCTCCAACACAAACAAAAGGTTGTATTTTTCCCTCAGCGTTCAAAGTGGAGTTGTGTACAAGTGTGTGCGCGCATATGCTTACATGGTGTTTGCATGCCCACATCTTACTGGCTCGTTGTCAAGTTCCATAATATGTCGACATCTCACCACAGCAGAGTATACCGCATCACATTTTCCCCGGTGCAGATGTAGCTAGCTCACGTCTGCCATGTATGTGAGCGGGCATACATACTGTACTGTAGCTTGGCATTGTGGGGGTAGTGGAATAAGTCCACACACATCGTCAACAAGTTGGAGAGCGTCCACTCCGGCTGTAAAGTCTTTAAAACCAACACAGGGCAACAAGGTCACACAGTTAGAAACACAACCGCTGCGTGAGTCACACAGTCCTCTTAAAATAAAAAAAAAGTCTTGTGGTTTGAAAAGCAGCACAGTGAGAAAAAGTTAGATATGTTTCGAGATAATTATCCGAATCCGTCAACTGATGAAAGCCTTCATTTAAAAACAATTGTGGAAGCAGAACAAAACTGGCATCTCCTCAGGTTCCAATTTGGCGTGTTCGCACAGGCAAAATGGCAACCTTGCAGCAAATTATGCTTTAAACACTGCAGCTTGTGGAGGCAATGACCAGCAAAACTCATTCACCATCTCACCACGCTCTCTCAGCAGACATATATCAACAATAACGCCTGATTACCTGTTGTTGTTAAATGCAGGTTTCTGGGCACCAGTTCAAGATTTTGTTCTTCAGTTTGAGATTCATAGTTAAATGAGTATGAAGCTACTTTTGTGTGTGGTTTTATGCAATCAAACAGAATAGAGTTGAGAGCAAAACTTTCCACTCAATCAAAGTAAGATAAATTTGTGATTTCAATGTGAACCTGAATCCAAAACTTTTTTTTTTTGAGTCAGAAAGGTTTATTTTGTTGCTGAGTTGAATCTTGTGGGCGTGACTTACACTAAAAGACATGACACATTTTGACAGAGAAACCATTTGCCTCTGACATCATGCTCAGGGTGGGAAGCTCAAATGTTGTGGTTGCAAGTTGGAAAAACGTGTCATTTCACCAATTCCCAACTGATCAGCTGCTGGAAAAGACATCAGGCCACATTTTAAGCTAAAACAACTTATTTGATAACCCATAAGCTCCCATAAGAGAAGAACTAACTTCAGCATTCAATTGCTTCCTTGCTAACATTAACATCTGGACGTGTTACATTAGAGAAGTCGTCAATTAATTCTCAAATAGCAATGCACATCTTGGACACTTTTCATTTCAGTTGCTGCTGAATCAATAACTGTTGATATGATAACAGTTTGTCACAATCCCTACATTTATACGACCTTGCAACCTGTAACGCAACAGCACTTTATCCTAGCATTTGAGTTTCCCACCCTGAACGTGACGTAAGAGGAAAATGGCCACCGTGTGAACATGGGCCACACTGTATTGAGCTGTATAAGAAGCTGGCGTTGTGAAACCATGTGGCATCGGCGTATTAAACCTTATGTTGCAGGGAGGTCGCCAAACCTTTTAAGTGGATTTTTTGAAGTCACGGCTCTCTCCCCATTCATTTAGATAGGAGCCTGGTCTTGTTAGGCCGAAACGACTGCCTGGGGGTGTTGCCAAGATGGCTGGCTAGGCTTGCTTATAAAGACTAATGATCTTTAGTTATGTTAGCTCAGTGTTGTATGACTAATGGCAAATACACCGCTAATGTACATACATCGATTAAAATTCAAAAGCAGACCGGGAGATGAAACTGGTTTAAGTCACAGCAAATACATTTGTGGTTTAGCCTTATGATCAATGTCCTTCTCAAGACTGCACTTGGTTAATGCTGTCAAATATTTGTTGTTATACTGTAGTAAGTGCTCACTGTTAGCTCTAAAGCTTTGTCTGTACCCGAACATAAAACAGTGTTCCTGTGCCAGTAGCTGAAAAATGAGATGACCAGCGTGAGTGGGATCAGGTGTTGATCTCAGTTCCAGCGGACTCACAGCTTTTTCCAA
Source organism: Spondyliosoma cantharus (assembly GCA_900302685.1). Lineage (NCBI taxonomy): Eukaryota > Metazoa > Chordata > Actinopteri > Spariformes > Sparidae > Spondyliosoma > Spondyliosoma cantharus. Next base: position 13,053 of record OMLP01021563.1, on the reverse strand, counting down.
TAACTCTCATCTAGGCCACCTTTACACAATTTACCCACTTTTCCCACCAGAGATCAATAAAATCTGTGGGCAAGAAACACAGTAATCAGAGCGCTTAAACAGACTTACATGTATCTCCACTGATGGCCAAGCTTTAATGATTTCCATGCTTTTGTTGTGTTTATGGGCGTTTATTTGGAAGGTTTTGCCAGGGGAATCCTGATTTTAGTCCTAAGAAATTCTGTCTTTTTTTTTCTCTCTCAGGCCTATTTGATTACAGTACCATAGCACACAAGCTGCATCATGAATGTCATTAACAGTTGGTGAAATTGCTTTAATGCCTTCACTATTGATCGCAGTTGGTATGAAATCAGAAAGCCTTTCATGTCGGTTCAAAAATGCCCGCAAATGAAGAGCGTTTTTGCTGATGTGGCAAATTTCCCGTTTTGGTTCTGAAGAATGTGGACCTACTAATTTAGCTCACTTCTAACAGCCAGTTTTCTCTTCACACTCATTAAATCCATGTGTCTAATGAACAGCCTGTGTAGTAGCTCTCTCCCTCTCTCCCTCTTCGTGTATGATGTGTGTGCACATGTGTGTGTCATGTTAATGTTCTGGATTGGAACACTGCTTTGGCTTCAAAGGAATAGTTTGACATTTTGGGGAAATATGCACATTTGCTTTCGTGCGGAGAAGATGGATACCACTCGCATGTTTGTGCGATTAATATGTAGCTGGAGCCAGCAGCCTGTTAGCTTAGCACCAGAAATTGGAAATAGGGGGAAACAGTTGGCATGGCTGTGTTCAAAGGGAGGAAAGCTCAACTCTGAAGCTCAATATTTAACATTTTATACTTTCTTGGCCTGGCAACTGGGCCCTGCTGTGAAACAGTCTGGCACATAATTTTGTATAATCCTGCATTTTTTTTTTTAGACGTGCTGGTAGGTTCATTTTGTTGCCATACAGACCTACAGTAGTGAAGCTAAGCTGGTCCAGCTACCCCAGTGAGCATTTTTCTGTTGAAAGGTCATTTAAAAAATAAGGGCAGTGCCCACCAGTAAAAAGGCGTCCAAAACTGGTTCAAAGGTGAACGTTTTTTCACTGGCTAGCTGTTGATTGACAAGATGTTGATTCAAGGGGCCCTGTGGAACTTCTGTGTTGCGCTTGTTAATTTAATTTAGCGTACTCCATTTCTAAGCTCACGTTAGCTACTGTTGTTCTCTGTTTGCGGAGGAGAGGGAGGCACCGATGAAGCAATCGGGCATAAAGTCACATCCCTAAACATATCGTCAGCAAGCTCGTATAGGCAACCAAGAGATGGGGAAGGTCTTATTTTTAATGTCACATTACAAATTGTTGCATTGAGCATCCACATTTACAGCATATTTTAGTGGAATTTACAATACTGGCATTAAACTGAGAAATTGGATGTGTTTTTTTAGTCAGGCACTAAAAGGGGCGATAGGATTTTATCCACGCATTCTAGAGGATGAACTTTATCACAAATCCTGCAAAATCCCCAATAGCACACATAGATCTTGCAGACGCTGACGTGAGTAATGTTTGAAATGCGTAGTATGAGCGTTTGCTAATTGGCCAGACACTGGCCAGGCACGGTGACTAAATGCCAACATCTCGCCAACATCTTCCCAAATTGCAAATAAAAACCTGCAAACTAATCAATATTGTGACTGTGTGTGTTTTGTGACACGTTGATGGTAACCGCATTTTAGCTGGTAGAAAAGAAGACAAAAAGGTGTCTTAGACACTCGTACCGAATATCAACCAGTTTTTAACTAGAAATTAACATTGAAGTCCTGGTTGGGGCTCACTCAGTATATATTTATTATTCAGACATAAAAAAAACACTCTCTCTCTTAACTAACAAGAAAGCAAACATTCCCAAAATGTCAAACTATTTCCTTAGGGGAATTCATTCATCTATCCCAAAAGGAAAAATTGATATAAAATCCATGTATTTGAACATGCAAAGTTAATACTCTCCTGCTGGCTTCATGTGTCGTAATGATAAATGGCATGGTATCAGATTGTTACAATCGATATAAATCTGACCGAATAGGTCAGTTTAATGACATTTTATTTTACAGTTAACTATTTCATTGAGCCAAAAACAGCTCTGAGTGTAAAAGTGAGGGAGAGAGACAGTGAGTGAGGAAGGGTGGAGAGAGAGGGAGGGGGGGGGCTGTTAGTTCATGAGCTGGTGGCCCATCTGGTTTGAGTTACTGAAACCCCCCTCCTCAATTAGACTCAGCATGATGTCAATAAAACGTCAGACTGGAGAAGCTATCACTTAAATTGGGCCTGTCAAGTATTGTTCTTTCCTCAGCATTCCAGCGGGGACGATCAGTCTGAAATGATTTGTAGTTTGATTAAGGTTACCACAACGTGCCATTTCTGATTTGATTTGGACACTTGGCTTGAAAATGTTGCCATAAAAGTTGTTTGCCTAATGCTGGGGATACATTTGCGCAGAGAAACTAGCACTCAGGAAGGAAAACTAATGGTATTGAGTGAGAAAAAAAAATGTACTTTGAACTTAATAGTATTTTTCTGACTCTAATTTTCCATGTCTCTCCTTGTAGTCCTTAAAAACATTCCTCTTTTATTCAACCCTTGCAAAGTTTTGCCATCTCGCTCTCAGATTTATGCCTGAATATTAAAGTTCATACCATAGGGAGGTTTGGAGAAACAGCGGTGACATTTATGTCTCTCCTCTCTTATTGCACAGTGAATTTATTAGGAGTTCCCTGCTTTTAGCGACGGGAGTTTCCCAACAAGACTGTCTCCTCTCTCCTACAAACCATGGATCATCCTGCAGCGCCTACGTGTTGATATTCAGTTATTACTGTCATTCTACGTCTCTGAATGGTTGCACCAATGGCAGGCATGTTTCCAGAGAGTTAATCCAGGACCAAAAAAAAACGGCGATCCGTGGAAAAGGTCACACATTCCCAACCACTCCCACTGGGAAAACAGGAGAGTCCACACCTTCTCAGGAACGCAGAGGCCTACTACCCTGAAATCTGACAACAATTACCACATGAATTTCTGCATAATATAATGCCAAACACTTTGTCTGCAGTGGTGTTCAGCCAGTCTGGAGAACATCAGCAAATGATGTGTAGGCTTTTTGGTAGATTTAACAGTAAAACTTATTTATACTTCATCTAAATCTGTTGGATAGCTCCAAATTTACTTGCTTAAATGCTTAAAATTCCAAGCGCAATGACACGCAGGCTCAAAGCTCTGTAAATCACTCGGTTACACGTTTATTTTCGCTATCAGGCTGCATCTCGGATTCCAGAAACATAAAGATTTAATCAAGCGTTGTTGAAATGTGACAGCCGTGGCCTAACAGCAGTACACGGAGAGCACAGGCGACCTATTAGCTGCTTTTGAATCAATGCCAGGGCGCCCTTGAAGGTTTGAGAATGCTGGTGATTGCTGTAATTGCTGTGCAGCAGAGGTCTGATACAGACTCATATGGAGAAATAAAAAACTAAAACAGTCATATGTTTCTATAGGAACCTCTCTAACATTGTAAAGATGTGGTCTTGGTTTACTGACAGCCTGTACACTCAGCTTTTATGGTACCATGGTGACTGGAACGGTTCATGTTAAATTAGATTGTTCTATAGGCTCATGTTGCTCTGGAATATACTTTATAAGACACAGATACGGGGGTGGACAAAATAATGGAAACATTTTAGGATAAATCACTTTTCATTGCTAACATGCCCACAGATGTGGGTTATATTGACTTGCTGATTAGCTGAACTATATGGAACAATGTACTTTAAATTTCCAACATACTGCATCTACGTTAGTCAGCTTCAGCTTGTGATTGCAATATTTGTTTTCCACATCATCCTGATTTCTGAGTTGGTTCCAATTCCACTGTTTTTTTTTCTGCACCTGCACTTTCAGCACAGATGACTTGGCTTCTTCGCAGCTCAGTTAATTGACCTCTATTGTGTTGAAACTTTGAATTCTCATATCAAAGAGTGGATTGCCAGATGCTGCTGACTGGTATTCAGCCTTAGACGACCCGTGTTTGAATCAGCGTTCCTTCCTCTCCATGTTTACATGTTGTTGTCTACACCCTTGTATCAAAAGTACACACAGTATATATTTTATTAAGTGTGCTGCTTTGTTTGTGCAGACAACTTAACTGTTTGGATGGTGAGTCACATTTAAATAAAACAATAAATATAAAGCGTGGCGAATCAGCGGGTTTAGTAACTTAATGCTCAGCTCTTTCTCAATCTTTTGATTAATATTCCATTCCTAAAACCTACACGCAACTAAGGTTGGAGTTATTGCAAAATCATTTTGATATTATTTGTAATAGTTTTATAAAAGCCTTTTCCTGTTTATCTAAACTCTGTTAGTGTCATAGCAATACATCACCATATATAAGTGGTTTCAACATCAAATACACTGCACAATAGGAATCTGATCCTGAGCCACTGATCCAGTACCCATGGATAGAACACACTAGTAAATTAAACCCATGACAAGTTATCAACAGTGTGAAGAAACAAACTATGTTGACGTTACGTCAAAGACATCTGCGTATTGAGTTGCAGAGATATCTACTGAAGTTATCTTGCTAACCTGCTAGCATGACACATCCTGTCTTGTAATACCACATTGTACCTCAAGAGGCGATAGTCCAAAAGCACCCTGTAATGTGGGAGCTTAAGGCAGGAACACACCAGGCCAACCGTCTGCCGTCTGAAGCGTTTGGGGAGACTCGGACGAGTTCGGGAACAAATCTGTTCGGTATGTTCAGCTGCGTTGGAAGCTTTTGGAACTGTGCGGACAACATCTGCTCTGAACTCCATGCGAAGTCTGAGGAGGTTGGCTGTCGACCGTCTCAGCTATTGGATACTCTGATTAGTTGCATGCTAGCTGTATGACCATTCTGATTGGCGGTGTGCTAGCGAATCAGCGCGATGTGTGGGAGGGGCGGAAGTGACGAGGTAAGCAAACCACATAACCACATCTTCGTATAATAACGAGCCCGAGAGCACACAACGCGAGTGTCAGCTCAGCCTTAGTCATCTTTCAAGTAATGCAAGTATTTAGTCCACAAACGTCTTCTCAGGTTGAACGAATACTGATCCAATACTGTGTGCGCTTTGTTTTTCTATGCACTCCGTTCGGTCATTTCCTGTTTCATGTTTTGGAGTGGCACGAGACTAGTGCCACCCACTGTTAAGGAGGCTTATTGCATCTTGCGCAAGCGCAGAATGTACAAGCTACTGGGGAGTTGGAGCGGTATGTTCAATGCAACTTTTCTGCTAAACGGGTCAGACTAGAGGCAATGGAGTGGTCCGATATAGGCTGATGGGTGTTGGTTTCAGTCTGGGCGGTGTGTGGGGACTTTAGAGACGTTTACAAGCACTCTTAGCTTAGCAAGGAAATATACTGACATTTTTTTCCTTTTCAAATCAGAAAACCACACTGTACAGTTTCTATGTTTACGTTTCTCTCTAACTGAACTAGGATGAAACAAGCTTAATCAACATAAAATACACTTCAAACTTTTGTTTGGTTTTATCTTTTGCAAATAATCTCTGGTTTGGTCAAAATAAATCAAGTCACATAATAAAATGCAAAAGTATTTACTGGGTTTACATGCGTATTGCGTGTTATGTCCAACTTCATGCCTCTCTTGTCCACTCCTGCCATCTTCACTGTTGCTGGAGTCAGAGTCCTGATCAGTGCCACTGTAAATCACCTCTGTAATATAGCCCTTGTCTTCAAACTAGCCGTAGTCAGCTTCGGTGGGTGTGTTTGGATCCAGTCTGGTATTCGAGGCTAACTGAGCTAACTAGCTAATGGCAGCTGTTATTAACTGCATCTCTAAAACTGTTGCAAATGTATTCTTACATGTAATATGTGAATTTTAGTGCTTGTATATTATATCCTATGATTTAATGTTATTTAAACTAAATTAAGGCTGACATATTCTGAATGCTCATCCATTTATCTGACATGTGTCCACTGTGTACTGTGAAGCAACACAAATCAGTCAAACATTAGGGTCTGTGATGTGAAGCTGGTACTAATTTTGCTGGTAGTGAGGTTGTGCAGTTAGAGACACGAACCAGTCCAAGTTCTCTGTATGTCAACAAGGTGAGCTCATGGGAAGTCCCTGATTCTCCCATGTCAGACAGACAGAGAAACACATTTTCTCCAGCTCTGGCAGCCCAGACCCAGGCCTTTTCTTTTTAGAGGCTTCTAATCCTGGCGGGTCCCTGGCCTGACGTCACAGCGTCCTCCCCCCACCACTCTGTCGGCTGATGTGCTGTACCCACGCTCTCATTTCCTCTGGAGCTCACGAACGCCAATCTCAGCTCTGGTCGCTTTGGCTTCTGACGTCTGAGCATCTAATTAAAACAGACTGCCTCATCTGGCCAGCTGAGGGGGTTAAACGTTGGAGAAAGGAGGTGCTGAGTGAAAATGTGGGCTGGTGTGGGTATGAGGCAGCCAACCCAGCTCCCGCTCCTTCCCTCATTCGCTCTTCCCACCTTCCTCCTCCTCTGAATCTTATTCAGCTGCCTGAGCGTCATGTGACCAGGAAGTGTGGCTCCCCTCCATTTCCCCTCCTGACAGAAAGGAAATATTGTAACAGAGGGGGCCGGCGCTGGGCTCTGTTACGTCGCTGGTTAAAAATAACTGGCATATTTAAGGCAGCCGAGGAATCCCAGGGCAGGCAAAGGCTGGACAGCCTGCCGCCCGGCAGGAGCTCTCTCCTCCCTCGCAGTCTCTTCTCGCCGACTTCTCCTTTTCTCTGCTTGCTCTTAGAAACCCATTTCACCTTACACAAGCCCTGCGACATGACCACGACCACCACCCCATTTCTCAACCACATTTTTCGACCCCTGTGGAAGCCCACCACTAAGTTATATGACGTGATGAAAGCTCAGGGTTGGCTGGTTGCATCCAAGCCCAGCCGCAGCTCTGTCCAGCTATAAAGGCTTGGCCAACATTGTCCAAACAAACAGCCCCCACTGACTCAGACCTCATCCATATGCATACCATCACACAGCAGAACTGTCAACCAGCCCTGTCTAATAACATAGTAGCCCTTTGGAAAACAAATTCAGAACTGTTTTGTCATAAAACCAGAGCTAATTTCTGTCACTGTGGTGGTTTATGGAGTAGGTTTCCACTTGTTGGTGTATGTCTGGACCACAGTAACAGGTGTGGTGAACTAAGATGGCCTAACTACTGTCTTTAGCTGGACACCAGGCCTGGATCCATCAGGAACGTAAAAGATCAGAGATTCTCAACCTTTTGTAAGTTAAGGCCCAAATCCAAATCTAATGTATTCAGGATCATATTCCCCCATCACATGCTTTGGAGCTCTAACTGGCTCAGGGTTTCTAACAGATCACTTTTTTGTTTTAAAGACCTATTCAAGGCAAATCAGGTTTGTTTCTCCCTGATGATTTGATGTGATTATCAATGTGATATTCATTAGTTTTTTTTATTTCAGTGAATTCTTGAGCAGAAGCATTTAAAAAAAACAAAAAAAACAAGAAAAAATATTTTAATCTTAACATCTGGAAGGAACAATGCCAACCCACCAGTTGAGAAGTCAAGCAGCCCTGATCATCCAAGATCTCCACTCTTAATCTAAGAGGGCTGTTCAAAGTCTCACAATAATGACTGTAAATGGGCATTTAATTAATAATAATCAATAAACTTGTCACCTGACTGTTGTACATCACCTGATTTTAGAAGAAATGCGAAGGCCATGATTTACAGCAACTATTTTGACAATCAATCAATAATTTTAGTCAGTTTTCAAGCAAAAATGTCAAACATTTACGTTCAGTTTATAGAATCTGAAGATGTACTGCTTCTGTTTAAATTGCATATCTTTTTGCTTTTTGGACTGTTGATTGGACAAAAAGCAACTTGAAGCTGTCACCTTGATCTCTGAGAAATGGTGGTAGACACTTTGTGCTGGTTGGTTGGTCTGTCAGCAGGATTACAGAAAAACGGATTTCCGGTAAAAAACACTAACTTGTGGTGTAGGAGGAAACCAGGAATTTGTTTTGACTTTCTACATTATAACATTGCGAGATTTTTTAGATTTTTTATTATTTCTCAGGGAATAATGATGGATCTTGTAGAAATCAACCAGGAGTATTTAGGTGGAATCTATGAGTGAGTACAAAAGGGGACTTTGGGGCCTTAGCGGTGATGTGTGCTCGAGTGAGTGGCATTCTTGTGTCACTAACCTAAAAAAATATATGAAAATAAAGTAAATAACTAATTTAACAGACCTAGATAATTGGATCACAATTTAAGGATTACAATATCTCATCAAAAACATGGTGTTCATTATTGTTGTTTTCTTTATGAGTTTATCATGCCTGAATTGTAGTTTATGATGTTTGAACAGATGTTTGTGTCATATGAAGCCAAAGGGAGTAGTTAAATACCTAAGTTGACATGTTTTATTGAAAATAACTTTTTAAACAAGCATTTTCAGGCAACGTCAGTCAAGACTTCAAATTATCTCTGAATTGCAGAATTATGACAAAAACAACAAACAACACAAAAAAAGAGAAGTGCCAGAGCAAAAGATTGATGCAGTTTGCGCCATAGTGTGTTGCTGGAGCTGTTCTATAATTATTTGGCTTCGCACTGGGTGACAAAACAGGCATAAAGTTCCTATGTATAATTGTATTAGAGCTAATGTGAGGTGGAGTGGAGGGAAGTACAGCAGCGAGAATCAAAAAAGCTTGAGTCAGCTTTCCAGAATTAAGGAAAGAATGAAAGCTATTTTTTAATTACTGAACAGCATCTGGAAGAGAGCGCTGAAAACCTCAATATCTGGAGTTATGATCCGCTGGTACTCATATTCACTTGGGTGCTTTCCAGGAGGGGGAATTTCACTGAGGGACACCGGTGGAAGTCATGTCAGTCACTAAGTACCAAGGGGGGAAAAGCTGAAATGCTCAAGAGTTGTGCAGTCTAATTATTTGACTATCTGAGTTGCTTTTCCACCGCAGCAACTTTCCTCTGGGACTCTAAACCTTTAGAGGAACTGAATGTGTTTCCACCGCAGGGATCTGGGTCTTAATTAAGTTTTGGTAAGTCTCATTAATCACCTATTAAACTATCTCTAAATTGGACCTTTAAAGGCTTTTTTGTCTCATATTCAAAACAAATAGGTGGCAGTATATCAATAGCATAAGCCCCATAACTGCTGCTAATTGTAGCTGACATTAGCAAGTTAGCTCAGTTAGCTGTGCAGCTAGCAGTCCAGACAAAGGGACATGAGTAATGATGCTGTTTACACCACCAGCAAAAGAGCTTTACAGCTGAATGGGCTGTGGCTAGCTGGATAGGATGCTAACTTCATTAAATATCACAAGGTCAAAACTGTTATTTCTTACCATTCTGTTGATAAATTCTGAATTTTTTCAAAAAAAATTCTTACATACTACACCTTTAAAATGTAAACTTTTTGTTCATTGTGCTTCAACACATATAGAGTTATAAAGGAAAGCAATAAGACAGATGGACTAACAATGATGGTATGGCGTTAATGATGTTGTCGACTTTTTAAAAAAGATGTGCTTTTGTACTGAAGGAAATGTTTTGTTCCTTGAAACTGGGACTACAAGTTCCTGGTGCTTTGGGGGGAAATGTTGCTTAATACTCTATGTTGCCTAAATACTATAATATAAATCATCACAAATGTGTGACTGCATAATCAACTGTGTTTGAGCTTGACTTGAATATTAGCGTAACCACAGAACACATCCGCTCGACTGTCTGTTTTGAAAATACTAAGTGACTAGGCAGTCGAAACTCTCACCCCAGCCAAGAACAACACCTGAGCTCACCTGATTATTTTGAAGGTGCTGCACACTTGATAAGCGCACAGAAACAACATTATCAGGACACTTGTTGAAGTTAATGAGGGGAAAATGTGACACCTCCGAAGTATCCTTGCTGATAAAATAACATTACCTCAATAACATTACCTCAATATCTCCACATCTCATTCTAATGTTATGTCACCAATGATTTTAACAAAACGTCACAATCTGTGTTACACTTGAAGTGATTCATTGAGGGCAGGGTATTGCAGCTTGCACTTCATATTCTGCCTACATTCGGTTAATACTGTAAGTCTTGCATCATAATTCTGTACAAAGGGTTTGGTGTGAGTTACTAAATCACCATGACTTCATTGTGTCAGGAAACGCACACAGTGGTGTCATTTTCTCTTCCTTTATGTCTTTTCTCTATTCCTCCTTTTCTCTGTCATTATTGCGATGCAAAGCACCCCAGTTGTCAAAGTCAAGCCTTTGTTTTCAGGATCATTTTCAAAACCATTATCTCCCACCATAAAGAATATGGCTATAATGACAGAGCTGCCATTGTGTTCCTACCTGCTGTAGGAAACAGGTCTTCAAGAACAAGAGATGTAGTTCAAACACTGGAGGTTTAAAGGCATCATTTCTCACCACACAGTTCTGAAATAAGTTGAAGACAATACAAATATTACTGTTTGGATACTCGCTGGAATAAGTGCTTTACTGTTAATATACCAGATCATAAATCATATGTTGCCCAACAGGATACACATCTATTTACTGAGTACCCATGCCTTTGTAGTCCATGTTTTTCCCACCAGTTGTTGTTTGCCAACCAAAGCAACATGCATTCAACCAATGCAAAGCTTTGAATGAAGATACCAACATAGGCTGACAGTAAATGTGTCCTGTTGAAGTGACGGCACATTTGTTGACATGTCTAACCGACAAGATCCTGAAGCAGCAGGATCAGCGGCTGCGCTGTGTTTGCTCTTGCACTGAACTCTTGAGTAAATGTGTCTAATTATGTTGGACAGAGAGGTTTGTGTTAGCTCGCTAGCTCTGAGCAAACATTGCCTGAACCCAATTCAAACTCGGCACTGAACACTTCTCAGCATTGTTATGTTCTCAGGTAAGGTATGTTTTTAATAACTACTGTATACTGTACTAGTAGTTTTAAAGAAGAATATCACCACTGGAAAGATGTCTCTTGGATAAAACTAAGCCGTCTATGTAGAAAGATGCAAATAACTCTGAAACAGGTGCCCAGTGAAGACAGAGGAAAACGGCTGTGGTGTTCTCTTTTGCTCAAAAGGTAGACAACCTACAACAACCTGAATTCAATATGCCGCACTGGACCAGGAAACAGTATGACAGTCAGCTGATAACAGACAATATCATATTAAATCTAAACAGTGCACTATAATATGTTTTATGGTTTACAAAATACAGAAATACAGGCTTTTGTGTCATTTTGTGGATTTTTGTCATTAAAAGAGTGAGGGGCTCTGGGTACAGGCAAAATGGTGAGGAGTTTACAACTGTTCAGTTGCACTGACTACTAACATTGTCATAATAAGAAGAAGAATAAAACATTTTTAATTTGGATCTCTTTTGTAAATAATTGTAAAAAGGAATAAAGGTGCAAATACATGTTTTTTTTATTTAAATCACGGCACATGCAACAAGAAATGACGATAGTGTAAATTGTTCAGAAAATAAACAGTTAAATTTCATGTGCACCACTGCGACCAATGAATATATTTAGTCACACTTGTGACTTGACAGATTTTTGGGTGTATGTGCGACCAAAACAGTCACAGCATTTAGCATATACATTATGTACTATGGGATTAATCACATGAGTCTGAGAGGTGATTATCTCAGATAATGTTTGCAACACATAATCCATATGTCTATGATGTATATGTGCATACTGTATGTTGAATTTTGAAAAAAAAAATGTTCTTGTACTGCCTGCTAAATTAAGCATAAAACTGTAAAAGTAATTATTATATTATGATATAATATTAAAGGTGCAATATGTATGGCTAACCTGCTAATGGTAGCTACAGTTAGCACTTATTCTGGTGATGTGTTTTCCCCTATTTCTTTTGAGAATTAATTCAACAGGACTCCAATCCTTACATATTTCATGTTTAATATTATATTAAAATAACATGCTGTATTGGGTTAAGCATTCCAGTCATGTATACCCAACATGAACCAACAACAGGGTGGTGTAGCAATGACGTATTTTTGTAGGCTAACCCGGAAGTTAGCATCACCCTGGTTCATGATACTTACAGGTTTTGTTTCACAATATAATCTTAACAGTGAAAGAAACTTTTGTGACTTTCGAAGCGTAAATTAAATCTCTAGAAGTAAAATGCTAATGTTAGGCTACAAACAGACCACATTACGGTCGCATGACTTAAACACCACCACTACTAAGCATCTTTCTACACACTTACTGTACACGTTTTCTCTAAATTAATGTCGGCTTATAAAGATGCACTAGATGTGAGTAGATGAGTATCTGTGTTCCACGTGATGATGTAGTCTCATTTAGCCACTTGTTGCCAATCGCCGTTATAAGAGACGGAAGTGCTTTATAATTAAATTGTGGGACATTTCATTATTTATTTTATGTCACAGAACAAAATGTGTTAATATTTTAATCCTGTGGTCACCACAGACCTTATTTCAGGCATTAAACTGAAAACCAATAAAAAAAAAACTCACTGGCTTTGAGACGAGGGAAGCGGATGTGCAAAAATGCTAACTGACTTCTGGGTTTTAGGACTACAATCCTCACCACTCTATAAGCTACTGCCAACATAATAACTACAATTAGCATATTTTATTGCCATGTGCACATTTGGAAATGACAGATTAATAACACGGTGTTATTATGTTCTAAATAACAAGTTCATCACCTAGCTAGCTAGGCTAACCTGTAGCCTCTCGGTCTGAGAGGTAGCCTAGCTTACAGAAGTATGCAAACGTCAGCTTCAGGTGATCCAGGAGAGGCAGGTGACCTTCGGGACATAATCAGAGGATACTCACTGACACTCCAACTTCCGGCGGGCGCTTCTTCGCCCACATTTCACAGGCACGAGAGCAGAAAGGATTGGTCCCGTTGCTATGCATATAAACAAACCTCTCTCTCTCACTCTCTCTCTTTTTTTTCTCCCTC
>OMLP01021558.1:0-12046 GCA_900302685.1 Spondyliosoma cantharus | reverse complement strand
CCCTTTTTTTTTTTTTTTTTCCATTGACAATAAAGAATTTCTGTTTGTTTTTCTCAGGGGAGGCATCCAGTGGTAAACACGTGACCAACACGGACGCGGTGCGCAACCTGGAGTGGGCCACCTCCACCTGCACTCTGGGCTTCACCACCTTTGGTAGGTTGAGAAAACTCGCTTTCCTTTTTGGTGATTTAATATTATGAAGCCTGTGATCAACAAACCGAGTCCCACCGAACAGAAGGTCACACAGGATTGGATTATCGCTCCTGTCCAAAACCCAGCCCACAAAAATGACTCCTGTCTCAAAACAACAGAACGACTAGTTTTTTGTTGGAGCGGTTGGCAGTAAAAGCAGAATGCGCCAAGCAAACTCTATATTTTTTTTTATCTTTACCAACCTGTGAAGTCCAGATTTCTCTGCATGGATCATCCACCCACAGCTGTTAGGAAACAGCTTTGTCCTCTTTTACATTTGACTCGTCAGTTCTGTTGCTGGAGCGACGTCCAGATTGACCTTTGATCAAACCGCTGCACAGCATTTTGACGCCGGCTGAAACAGAACATGACTGCTTCTCTCTCTCTCTCTCCCTCCCTCTCAGGAGTCTGGCCAGACGGAGCAGACGGCACAGACATCAACGCCGTGTGCAGGTCACATGACGGCTCCCTGCTGGCCTCTGCCGATGACTTTGGCAAAGTGCACTTGTTCTCCTTCCCCTGCTCTCAACCAAGGGTCAGTTCACTCGCAGTAACACATCGCCGTCTGTCTGGATGTCTTTGAAACTTGCCCTACGCTTCAGAGGAGGCGTTGACCTTTTTACGCTTCCAGAGTCGAGCAGCCGCACTGGTTTTCTCTGCCAGCCTCGTCGTTAAGCGTTAATGAACGCTGTGAAAACACCATGAAAGCTCAGCAGAAATAACAAAACACGCAACCACAGCTTCTCTGTGGGATTACCACCAGACCTATAATGTGCACAATTTCTCCCAGGTGTTTATTTTGTTCTCACAAACACGTTTAATTGTCAGGCTTAAATTTTATTTCAACAAGTTTTTAGCCAAAGCCCTTTTTTAAACTGGAGCTGTAAACTTAATTGTCCATTCAGACAAGCTGGTTGCAATTAGCACAGAGACTCCGAGGCTGTAAATGGTTTCAACAAGTTGATAAACCGGGGCAACAACTAACCATTATGTCCATTATTAGTTAACCTGCTGATCTATAAAGTGTCAAACAACTGCGAACAAATGCTGATTAGAATTTCCCCAAGTTCAAAACCCAAAGTCTCTTCAGCTGCTGTCATAAATCACAAAGACAAGCCGCAGATCGTCTCGTTTAAGAAGCTGCGACCAGGAAATGTTTCACACTTTAGGTTGAAAAGTGACATAAACAATTTAGCAATGATTTACTAATTGATTTTTCACACATAGTTGTAGTTTTCTGTGTGGTTTTAGTTCACTATAATATAAAAAGACGCCCAAAATACACCTTATGCACAGCATCCATACAGCATCTCAACAGCTGACCTTGTTGTTGTTTACCTCCTGCATCATCAGACTAATTCTCACTTTCCTTCCTCCCGCTGCCTGCTCACGTTTCCAGGCTCCGAGCCACGAGTACGGTGGCCACAGCAGTCACGTGACCAACGTCGCCTTCCTGCACGACAACAGTCACCTGATCTCCACCGGCGGGAAAGACACCAGCATCCTGCAGTGGGTGGTCGCCTAGGCAACGGTATCCATCCAACATCTCTAATCCCCCCCCCGACAGTCGGGGGACCAGCGTCCTCTCTGACCCTCCTTCACCTTTTCACTGTTTTACCCTCCTGCCACCAGGGGGCAGTATCTCCACTGTGCCTACTGGAAATAAAATAAAAACGAAATGACACGCAAACATAAACACGACTCGAGCGACCCAACGATGTCACACCAGATCAGATGATTGAGTATCCTTGTAATAAATGGAATATTATTCAGTGTCCTGCTGTTTGTCATAGAATGTAGAGAAAACGACTTGTTGCCACGCAGGAAGTGAATCCTAACTGGTCCCAAATATAAAAAACAAAACAAAAAAAAAAACCTACTACTGCAACACCAACCGAGCTGGAACCGATAGAGGTGACTACACAGTAAACCTGTGATTTTAGCATTAGTACTAACTGTGCCTAAACTATATTCATCTTAACCCCCTTTAATGAGAATTCCACCTATTTTAAAGGAAAAATCGCGTTTGGTTCCTTAATTATCACGTGTACGTCACAGTTCTGTTGACTAGTTTGGAGCGCATGCTACGATAACGCTTGTATTTATATTTTAGGGTTTAATATAAGAGAACGTGCCCTTTCTTTCCAAGCAACTATTGATGTCAATGGATTTCCATAATCGGTTACAAAACTCTTGAAACGTTCTTCAGCTGAATGCAGTTTTCTACTCGGTTTCCACTAAAACGGCATCAGCACCCAACCAGAAGAAGAAGAAGAAGACTGAACCGAACTTCAAGGACAGAGAGAGCCATGTTTGAACAGCTGACACACAAAGAAAGATTGTATTAGTATTCCTAAAATGGGTGGAATTCCCCTTTTAAAAAGAAATAACTAGACTATAACCCCATTGCCTTGTTATCTCACACCTCCATCCTTCACCCTTGATTTCAAAGCTCTCACGGTGCAGATTGTCCTGAAGTATTACAGACTGCTGTCGGAGATTGTAAACGGTACAAAGTGGCTGTTGTGTCCGGAGGCTCTCATTTCGCCTACTGTGTTTCTGATTGTACTACTACTGTAACTGTGCTGAGGAGGCACAAGATGGCGCTGCGATGCAAGAGAATGAGCATGACCGAGGCCGCCGCCGCCGCCGCCCTCCTCCTGTAGATGCTGTTAATGTCGCAAAAAGGTCTATAAAAAAAAAAGTAAATATATGTATTATGCAGTATATCCGAGTGGCTGTGTTATTTTAATATTTAACTGTAACGATGATGGATGTTATATTACTCCTGTGGCACTTTTAGCGATGGACAGAAGGGTTGATGTAGGCTGCCGTGCTGTGGAAGTGAGCTTGAGCTGTGCTTTGCCTTCTGTTTTGTTAATAAAGTTTTTACCCAAGTAGAACTCAGTGGAGGCTCTTTCCTGATTTATTTTTTGCAAAGGTTAAAATGCCGTAAAACTCCACTTTTTTTTGGGTATAATCTTATTTAATTTCCCATCTTTTGATTTATTTTTGTCAAAATCAGTCGAGCTCTTCACATTTCTGATGTTACATCCTTAAACCTGCCTGAGACTCTAATTCTGTCTTTTTTTACTTTATACTTGCACTTACTTGTCGGCAAAATGTAGTTTGACTTCACTCTCTCCAATAACCATATTCCTGTATTTATTTATTTATCAATAGTTTGGGTTAAAAATGATCAATACCTCAAGACCTCAAATCTAAAACAACTTCATTTTTTATGTCTCGCTGCGTTCGATATGTCCCGTCGTGTCTGAAAACAGGTACAGCTGATGATAAGTTAGTTGACTCAGTTTGTGGCCCGAAGGTTGCTGGTTCAAATCTTTAATTAATCTGGGTGGCTGCATCATTAAGAAGCTTCCGTCAGCCGTTACAGGAACATTTTCGAGGATGGCTGAAGGGCATTTTGGGAAACTGGACGTCAACCCCAGAGCGAGAGTGAAGCAGGTGTGAAACGTTGGTGACGGAACTTCATCTTAAACAGTGAATATGTGTAAATGAGGGGTGAGGGATGAAGGAGGAGAACCCAAAGAGGAAGATTCAAGTGTTTATCAAGGTGAAGTGGTGTCGTGGTGATGATGGCCCGTTTGTCTGTCGACACCTCTGAGGTCAGGACGAGAGGTGAGCGACCCACAAGAAACCAAAACATGAGCGTCAAAGGTGGTCAGGAGGTTTGTAGTGTGACTGATCCCTGGAGATGGCACAGAGCCGACGGTCAACAGGGTTTATAAGAGGCAACCTCGCTTCTTTGTCATGTTTTTGTTATGTTACAATGTTAAGTAGCCGTTCAGGCTGCTGTGGATCCAGTAGACTTGAAATACTTGCTTTCTAACTTTGTAACGATCATTTTTTCCTTTTCTGGCGTGGCACTAATGCACTACGCTAAGTGTGAAATGAAAAAGAGTGAAAGTATTGGTTTATATTCATGTTTTGTGTAATTTTGATTATTTATTTCTATTTTTTTTGTTCTTTCTAACTTCATATTTTCTATGTAAACTCTCTTCTTTACCGGTTCCGTCTGGACGCCACCGTAGAGCGAGAAATAAACAAGAATTTGTCTCGCCGGCTTCTGTGAGCTTCGCAGGACGCGAACACAACGAGGACAAAAGGATTTCCCATACGGTGCAAAGGAAGAGCGCGAGACACATGATACCCTAAACTATAACACAATAAACATCGACCTTTAGGACGGAGGGGACGCAGAGGACGAGGACGAAGAAGGAGAAGACTTCTTGTCAGTGAGTCTGACACTCGTCTGTTTGCATCAGTCGACTTCATATTTTTTCTAGGCGCAGTGGAAATGTAACTTTATCGTGACAGACATGTTTACACCTCTTCTGCACTTTGGACATTGGCTATTTTTGGTAAAACAGCTCAAAGGGACATCTGGACACGTTTGTTACTCATCTGGCAGAGCGTTTTTTGCATTTGCATTGAATAACCGATGAACGATCAAAGCACCAGAACGTCGTCATTTACAAATCATGCGTTTCCTCAGAGGGCAGGTGAGTTCACCAGCACAGACGCAGGTAGAGTTTCACTTTGGTTTGTGTCACCTCGCATCCACAACAACCTGTTTTCACAGCACGGCCAGTCGACTCAGCAGCAGCAGCAGCAGCAGCACATTCCGCTCCGTCCGCTGCTTTCATACAAATGATCGTCTTACGGGAGATTTATTGCAAACAAATGTTTATCCACATTCCCCTCAGATGCCAAACAGCCACACCGCTGGACACAAACACATCATCTAGAGCTATTTCTAGGCTCACGTCCAGTCACGACGCTCTGTCACACTGTCGGATAAAACACTGAGCATCTCGACGTTTGACGGCCGTTTTTAGATTATCAGAATTCATGATGGGGAACGTTTCTTTGGGCTGTCGCCTTGTGGGGAGGCAATTTGGGTTTTGATAATAAAATATGCCAGATGAGCATCTGTACTTGCCTGGTAAAACATCTGTATGGTCGACAAAACGTTTCTGATCCGTTTTGAGTAAATACTTCTCAATCAATTCGGCGTCTTCGTGTGGTTTCGACCGAGCGCTTGAGGAAAGAACGAGATGTGTTCCAAACACTGAAGGGGGCTCAAGCCTGGCACGACAAGAAAGTGGATTTATAATGCAAATCGGTCGAGACGTGGGCTGGAATTCATTGATTTTTCGCTGGGGAGAGAGCAGTCTACTCTGTTTGGCTTTTTCTTCACCGAGACAACAGGAAGATGGAGTAGGCTTCGCATCGGAGGGGATTAATGCAGTCGTACTGTTCGCTTCCCTCCGCAGGGACCAACAGAGTAAATATATATTTGGCATTAATCAGCTCAGTGGAGGAGAGCGGGCTGACGGAGAGACAAAGCAGCAGAAGCAGAAGATCCATCAGTCGTCTCAAAAAGTATCGATCCAACAAATGTGAGGAATAAATGTCACTCCTGCTACTTTAAAATGATCCATTTCTATAACACTTTATTATTTTTTTTACAGCTTTCACATTTTTCATCCCAGTTTCAGACAGGAAAGTGCTGCAGATCTGTGTTTTTTTGTTTTTTTTTTCTGAGGGGAAGCGAGTCATGAGAACAGAAAACAGCGAGCTGTTCTCAGACACACTTAATCAAATAACACAGGATGGAATATTCTGACGGTCTGAGGTCTCGACCCCAGCATGTTCATCCCCGAGGCTGCCGCGAGCGTTCACTGTCTTATTCTGGGAACGAAACAACAAAAAGAGACACATGCTTAAAAAAGAAATGTCTCCCGATGTGAGGGTCGCTGCAGCTTTCACAGGTCGGAGGAGGACAAATCTCATTACTACACACTCGCACACATTGTTTTCTGTTGTGTTGTCGCATTACGGCGACAACACAACAGATCGACATGTGATCAGAGTCTGAAAAACAACCGGTGGAGGAAAAGACGAACTCTCAGGAGGGTTTTGAGACTTTATTCCTTCTGTCAAACATTGAAGACACTATTCAAGATGGATTCTTACACATGAGAGTGACGCAGGTGATATTATTAGACTAATATTTTACATTTTTCACACCATCAGCCGTCTCGTCGGCTCTCCTTCCTGTTTTTATCAGATGCATCTTCAGCCTGTATTACGTGCTCACAGATTGAGCTAGCTAGATATCGAAAGGACTTAATGAGTTAATCGTAACCGCCTTCTTGTGAAAGCTTAGTGTGATAGCGGTCGTCAGCCTTCGCTGATGACAGATAACGGCGCGACATCCTGCACGTCTTCGAGCTCGATGACTGCGAACGGGCTTCTGATACACGAGTTGCAGATCTTCGTGGTTCAGCGTGTTCTTCTTCCCACCCAGTCAACTTCCTATGACGACACGACGGCTTCCTCCGCCGCACGGCAGACAAACTGTGTGACGCGTAGATTATGTTCACCGAGTCCGATATCTGTGTGTATATGTGTATCTTTCTAAAGGTCATAATGACGAATGATTTGGAAAAAGCGGTTTAATGCTGCTGATACGCAGCTCTCTTTGGTTACAACAATATTCGGGTATTTTTATCTCAGAAGATTAACCTCGGCTCACTTTTGTTTTCTCGCCGAGTTTGGCACGAAGATTCGGGGACATTCAGAGACGACGCTGCCTCTGTATCCCGACAAATCTCCAATCAGGCGATGTGATCGAGCGCTCCGTTCTTGTTTCTGAGTTATAACACATACACATGTTTAAAATACACTATACAAGGAGTTGAGGAAGGATCTTCATCATCGGTTATTAATTGAATTCTTTATATCCTGCTGTGAGGGAGCTTCACGCTCTCCATCACACGACACTTCATCGCCTGTGCACGTGTTGCGGTCCAGTGAACACACCGCGGCGTCTGCCAAAACCTTGTGTTTGGGATAATGCAAACATCGATTAATATCCCAGACACGGTTTCATAACAGCATCACGGAGAGACGGAGAGCGAGAGAGAAGGAGAGTCGATCCGGTGCGGTGAGATGTGTGTGTGAAACACTCATATTGTACTTATCAGAAGATTTAACGTATTAAAACCACACACACTCGTCTGTAACCTTAACAAAGTTCATTTTGATGCAAAACTGAGGACGTCTTGAATATATAATATGTAACATTTCTGGGCAGAAGTTTCTAAAAAAACGTCAAGAGCTGCGTTTTCTCAAACGTCTCCAATGATGTTAAAAATTAGAAATCCGGAGTTGACAGCGTGTTTCATTTGCTCACCTGTCGTCAGAGTCAGACGGTGAGGAAGGAATGTGACTGAACACCGCGACTTTAAAACATCACCTGAACATTTCTACCTCGCGCAGATCGACTTTCATCACCGCTGGTATGAGTTTAACAGTAAAGATCCGACACAACTTACATCTTTGGTTCGTCCTGATAGAGCGACAGAAAATAACAAGCTGGGAATTAAACTAAAGCTTTGTCGCTTAATACAGCTGATTTATGTGCAACAGTGAGATTTGTTGCACGCTTTCTTCTTACTTTGAGTTGCATCAAATCTCTGGAATCACTTTGAAAAAAGTCATAGACACAAAGCAACATTCAGCCTCACAGACTGAACCAGATCGAGATGAGTGTTTAAATATCACGCGCAGGCTGAGGAGGATTTTTCCCGTCTGAGAAAGAGCTCGGAGAAAGAAGCGAGAAGGGGGATTAAAACTAAAGAAAGAGGGAGTGGAGGAGAAGGAAGAGCTCAGGAGAGAAGGTCAGGAATGCAGATTGTGCCTCACGGTCTATTCTCCGAACCACCAGGGTGTCTGAGCCGCTGCCGACGGCCCGTTGAGCAACGTGTTGATGTATGGGGCGTTTCTGAATAACAGCGGTTTGTCTGCTAGAGGTCCTGCAGAGAGGGAAAGAAAAAAAGAAAAAAAGCCCACATGAGAATCGCTCCTCGTACGGTCGGTTTCCATTGGCTGCTGTTATGAAAGCGCACGAGAGAAACCGAACACTTCAGTCCTTCAGTGAGCTTGTGTAGAGCCGGAGAAGTGAGTTAACACGCTCACGAACGCCCAGAACAAACGTCCAAACTTTCATCAGAGGCATTAAATTATCATTTTGTTTAACCTCCAAGCTGCAGAACACATGTTGTTGGTGCAGCCTGTTGGTGACGGCAGCGGTTTGTTTCTAATGACTTCCAGGAGGTCAGGCCTCCTCGGACGTGAGCGGCGTGAACCTAAACAAACTAAATGCAAAAATACAACAAAGTAAACTCTCCAGTAAACTGTTTGCACCCACACAGCTTCACGGAGAGCTTCGCTCGGAGCTGTGACACCGATTTAAACAACACTAAGAGTCTGCAGCAACAGACAACAACCGAAGGTGATGAGAACGTAACTAGATCTACAGATGTTTGTTCAGACATTCATTCAGGTGAAGCAGAGATAATAATATGCTCATTACCTCCACAAAGGAGCTTATGTTTCACCTGTGGTCCGTTTGTTGGTTTGTCAGCAGGATTACACAGAAACTACTGAACAGGTTAGGGTTAGGATGGACCTCGGCACGAAATTGACCCCATTATGTTTTGGAGCAGATCCGTATAAAGCGACAGATCCAGGATTTTCTTTCTCACTTTCTTTAACTTTGCAGGATCGAGTACATTTAACATTTTATTGGACAGTTTCTTGGGGAATCGATCAGGCTTATTCAGGTGTATCGTATCTGTGAGTGAGTACAACAGTTTGTTTTATCTAATGTTGGATTAGGCTTGTTTAAAGGGGACTGCTGGGCCTTGGCAGCGGGCCGACCCAGTGCCATTCTAGTTACGAGACACATTTAAGTTCAC
This sequence comes from Spondyliosoma cantharus, assembly GCA_900302685.1. Taxonomy (NCBI): domain Eukaryota; kingdom Metazoa; phylum Chordata; class Actinopteri; order Spariformes; family Sparidae; genus Spondyliosoma; species Spondyliosoma cantharus. The sequence goes on along the minus strand of OMLP01021558.1, from coordinate 3,062 downwards.
TGTTTGTTGGCGGCCTCCAGTGGCCACTTTAATTATTACATCAGCAAAAGAGGAAGTCAGGTGAGATGGTGTAAAGAGCGTCAAAGTCTGCATCGGGAGGACGTTCATCGTGACGTGAATAACTGTAAATCAAGCGCCATCAATTTAGCATTTCCAAAAGTTGTTGAACCTACTGACTGCACAGCACTGTGTGTAAAACACGGCTGAAACGGGAGAGTAAAATACATTAACACCTCGTAGTGAACCGGTGCTGGGCTGCAGACGACGACGCTGCACTTCAGTATTGTTCCAGGCTCGCCCCGGACTGTCCACCTGCTTCTCCTGAGAAAGTCATAAAAATACTCCATCAGCTTCATCTTTCATCTCTGCGTGGCGCTGATCCGTCTGCGTCTCACGTTGGCCTCGTGTTCGGGCAGACGGCAGCTGTCTCAACAGAGCCGGGCTCAGCTGATGGGTGTGGACACAAGTGGACAGACGCACTGTGTTAAAACAATGTCACATGCACCAGGCAGCTTTTTCTTCCTTTTTTTTTTATGTGGAAATGACTCAAATTACCGTAAGTTGTGTTTAAAGTCCGACATTTTCTTAAGAACTGTCATGGAAAATGTGTCATTGTGTTGTTTTTATGACACATCTTCACATCAGGATGAACATTTTGTGCAAATAAATCATCTCGTTTTGTTTATGTGTCGGCTTCATTCCTTTTCTGTCTGCTGTTCTTTGTGACTTTACACCCTTATCCTAGTTTTCTGCTCCTCTTCCTTACTGGCACCGTTCCAAACATTATTCTGGAGCATCCTGTGTCCGATTATGCCCGATGAGTGTTTTATCGTACGGTTTCGGAGCGTCCTGAAACATTTACGGGGACAGATCAAGCGGACGAGGAGCCACGTGCATATAAACAGAAATGAAATAAAGCCTTGAGAGGCGGAGCGGTGAGTCGAAGGCACTCAGCAGCTCTGCGCTGTTCGATTTCCATAAAAAAAAAAAAACGCAGAGTAAATGAGCTGGATGGTGTTTTAATGGGACATAATGAGTTCACTGCTGGGAGACGTTTCACACCAGCTTGGCTTTCACTTGACTGCTGTCGAGATACACACACACACACACACACACGCAACGCAAACTCACTTTACCCACATTAATTCCTGGAGACTCATCTTGTCAAACCCAAACTGTAATTCTGACCTTAAAGCTGCAATATTTATTCTAGCAGAGGATCAACTGAACACCACTTATCCTATTGTGCAGTTTTCCTCAGGAACATGTTGTGTTTTGGCATCTTTCAGCACATTGTTTTGGTTTTACAGCCTTTTGGTTCGGTTCGGTCACATCTCTCAGTGCCGAGAACCAAACGACGGACGACGTGTTCGTGACTAGTAGCTGAACGCGGTGCTGAGGAGTTCGGGGACGTATGCGCAGCAACTTTGACCGCTTGTCTCTGCGAATGTGTCTTTTGTGCGCAGATATTTAGGATCGCTTTAAAAGTCCTCCGCTGTAAAGAGCAAGAATCCAATTGTAACCAAAAATCAGTCACCGGACAATATTTACAAGCACGGCAGCTGTTGCAGAGGCTCCGTCAACAGATGTCAACACTTCTCTCCCACACTACTTATTACATTGTGCAGCTCACAAACATTCATAATGAAGAATGATAAACACACACACGGCTCACATTTACAGCTTCACAGGGTAGAAAGGACATGAAACCTCCTCACCCTGCTGCTGCAGGTTCAACCAAACAGATCACTTACCAGTAATACTATTTACATCTGTTATCTAACAGACAGACAGCAGAGCAGAAAGAGCGAAGCTGCACAGGCAGCATCTTCCTCCTCCTCCTCCTCCTCCTCCTCTCACACGGCCTGAGCATCAAACAGAAAACACATGGAGCTCATTGTGAGGAAAGCAGAAACGTACGGACATCAGTTTCTGATTCTCCGTAGAAACGACACCGCCGTCTCCCAGCTCCAGATTCCAGACGGGCCGGGGGAGCGTTCTGTCGCCGCTGAGCCGCCGCATGTGCCGTCCACATGACCCTGTTCTGCTGGAACAGCCGGTGCTGAGCCGCTGCTGTCTTCTATCAGGTGAAGAGAAGAAACACATTTTTACACGCCTGCGATCCTGAACATGGACTTAAGATTCAGGTAGTTTTATCTCACTGACTACAGATGATCAGCAAAGAACGACAACGTTTTTGGAAAAGACTTTAAACTTGCCAGTCAGCCGTTGCTTTGTCGCTCACAGTTTCCATTTTCATTTGTCGTCGTCCTGCCGGTCCCTTCACAGAACTGCACCTGCGCGAAAGACATTGCGACGGTCAGCAGCGCTGTTTCGTACGTCACCTGGCGCTAACTCAAGGGACGTCAGCTCTGAATGCCCTCTGCTGACCTTTCCCCGGTGCTGTCGCTGCGTAAAGAACAGCCTCACCCACTAATAGTGACGTGAACATCATCCTCGCTGAGGTAAAGAGTTGATGATGCTCTGATCGTGTCTCAGCGCTGAGAGAAGACCCCCTGTGTTCTCCTCCAGACTGTCTTGACTTATATAAAGTAGACAACAGAACAGTGGTTTCGTACTTCATGACAGCTGTTAACCACGCCTTCCCCCGAGGCAGCGACCCTCATCCTGTCCACCTTCCTGTTAAACCTCAGGCAACGAGACTCTGAATCCAAACCTGTTCAGTTCCCACACATCTCTCGATGTTTCTGCCCGAGTGACGCAGATAGAGTTTCATCCCATGATCCCCAGCTACTCACATCTTTTGTCTTGCTCTCCCTGAGAGACTCCCTGTGGCAGAACTGACACGCTGAGCGTTTTAAAACAGGAGTCCAGGCGCATGTTTCACATTTTTACTGGGAGGCTTTGTTGTGTTGAGTGCAGGAGTTAATCACTCGGGTGGATGTGAAACAATGTGTTTTATTGTGTTTCTTATTTTACATTTAAATCATATTTCTGCATCAACAGAACCAGATTCTCCTGCACACTGATTTTACTCATACTTTATGTTCATGTAGGGGGAGAGAGAGGGAGAGAGAGAGAGAGAGAGAGAGAGGGGGGGA
>OMLP01021552.1:38060-48539 GCA_900302685.1 Spondyliosoma cantharus | reverse complement strand
GATGGCTCACTGCTATCTTTAAGCCTCAGAAAGCAACTGATGCATAGACCAACAAAAAGCTGCTCTAAAGTCAACACTATTTTTCCTGCTATTTAAAGGGCGCATTATTCAGATAGTGAGATGCATCTATACTGTCCGGTTCACATCGCCCGTACATTATGATTTTATGATTAGACGAAAAAATGAAGATGAACTCTTAAGGTATTTGTTTAACTGATGTCACGTCCAAAACAAACCTATGACTTTAGAAGAGTCTAAATAATATGTGCCATACATTGCTCCCCCGTTTTTGATCCACTGTTCACATACACGTATAGATCGTATATACAGAAGCACCTTATCCCTGCTATCCTTTGTATTTTATCTGTATACTCTGTTTATGTTTTTCTTATTTCTTATTGTATTATTATGATTATTCTTATATATGTTTTGTGTACTTGTACAACCGGAGGGACAATAAACATCTTGGATCTAGATCTAGATCTAGATGTTCCGCTCCTGCTCTCCAACTGTACACACACAAACACTGTCCTGATGGTACCGTTTACTTCTTTAAGGGTCTTGAAGAGTTGGTGAAGGGACAAGAGTTTCATCCAACCCTGATGATCGACGAGAACGGAGTCCACGAGCTGGTGAAGAACGGAGTTTAGACAGGGAGGGGGAGAGAGAGAAAGAGATGGAGGGACAATCCAAAGACCGACCTCCCTTCATCTCTCAACGTTTGCTGGGAGATACTGTGATGTCATCGCTGTGCAATAACAAATGTCGCGTGCACGTGTTCATGAAAGAGGCTGTCCAAAATGAATGAACGAGCAAGATGAAGTTTGTTTTTATTTGCTTCGTATGTTGATGTCATACTTAGTTCCTATTTGTTTTGAATAGCACTTTGAACACAGCATGAGATGAAGGACGAAATCCCTGTCACACCGACTGGATGAAGCAGTCAGCAGGTGCATCTATTTATTTTGCTTATGAGACTTATTTTTATATGTCCTGATAGTTGCTCTATAGATGGAAACGACCATCTACTCATTTTACCAGGGGATTTTTATACAACGAGATGAAATAATCAGAAAGATGTTTCTTACTAGCATGTAATTGAGGTACATGGTACGGGCTGTGGGGGGTATTTATAATATCTGCTTCTTTTCTCCTTGTAATCACTGAAGATGGGGTGTTGTTCAGCTTTAAGAGATGCTATGATTTCTATCATCTTTATTAAAGAAATGTCCTTCTTGGAGAACCTACTGAATGCTTTGTTTTTCCGTGTGTTTGTACATTCAGACCATATATTTACTGTACAGTGTTTTTTCTACTGTGTTTGCATAGGCTAGCTAGTTTTCTGACAAATCAGCAAACAACATGTGAATGTGTGAGTTTCGCTGCGCTGTGTCTGCAGGGTGTGTTTTTTGCATTATAACTGCTGGTGGGTTGAATCAGAGTTTCCAGCACATGGTTTATGTTTAAGATGGGCCAGAGCATGCAAACTCTGCTGCAGTTATTCAGGAAATATTTTTTTGTGGCTCCTTTCTGACTCATTTTCTTTCTGTCTCTCCAGCTCCATAACTGCACTATGAGTTGAAGTACCTGTGGTGCGGACACTTTAGCAGAAAAACACTTTTTACGGTGCCCTACAGAAAATATTGAAAACACTTTATCAAATCTGAACACAACGTTCTACTCCAGAGGGCAGTATGAGCAGTTACTAAGAAACAAGAGGAATTAATCAGGAATGACTTGATAGTTGAGTCATCGTTAATAAGTCATTCCTGAGTGTGATTCGAGGACTATATAGCAGATAATGATGAGTTATTGGAGAACAGACAGGGAGATACTACATTAATAAATCATTAGGAAATGATTAGTTAGAAATATCTGTGGATGAACATACTGACAGATATGAGATGAGATATTCCTCATTTAAAAACTAGTAACAACTCATGAATTACTAATTACTTAATCATTACTTACTCTTTCTGTGCCCCCTCAAAGAAAATGCGTCATAATACTGAGTAGTGACAGAGTAGTCCCTCATCACTTAATGATTATGATAAAAAGACAGACTAGACACTGTCGGATCTTAAAAATATTATTCTTAATTATTATATTCACACCACATATATAAAGCAAATAGATTTTTGCAGCCACAGACTTTGAACCTCCTCTCAACCTGCTGCTCAAACTACTCATGGCACAAAAAACTAAAGAGTAAGTTATTATCTACTCAGTATTATGTTTTTATTTAACTTTAATTAATGATTAAGTAATTACATAAGTAATGAGTAGTTTGTGTTACTCAGCAGCAGGTTCATAGCAAATCAAGAACAACATGAAGAAAGTGGTCAAAGATTCAAGATTAATTCAAAGATTTATGAGATCATCATCACCTAATGATTCATTAATGTATTATCTCCCAGTCTGTTGTCCAGCTACTCATCATTATCTAGCCCTTGTGTCACAGTTATTCAGGAAGTACCCCTTAACAATTCATCAACCTTCAAGTCCTGATTCATTCCTCACTCGTTCTTTAGTAGCTACTCACATTTTTTTTGACAAAGTCGACAGTCATGCCTGGGAAACCAATACTTTGAGCTAAATGCAAACGCTAGCATGCTAAGATGTGATATGTGACGATGTTAAAATGCTGATGTTTACAATGTTGAGTATGAAAAACAAAATGCAGCTTTTGCAGTCATTCTGGCAAATAGGAGAAATTAAGAGAGCACAAACGTTAACACAGGTCATGCCAAGAGGAACATCAGTGAACAATTTTCATGCCGATTCTTTCCAACGGTTGTCAACACATTTCAGTCAGACCACAAGTATCAGGGAATCACCAAAGTCATTAGGTTTCATCCTCTGGTGACTATGCTTGTCTGTACAAACTAGAATTTCATGGCAATCTATTCAGTAGTTGTTGAAATATCTTAGCATGGAGTGTTGGAAGAACAGAGCAACCTCCAAACATCCCGTTGAAGAAAATCTCCATTCAAAGACAAAAAAAATCCAATAAATTCCTTTGAGCCACTGGAGTCACTTTACTGCATGATGGCTTCCTCATCATCAAGACACACTACAGGCAACTTTTACACTCCAACAAATAAGAAAAACTAAAGTCACAGTTTCTTCGCACTGAAACCTTCACATTTCCAAATAAGTCAAATGTATTTAGTCTGGTGAAAAACAGTTTCGACCCTGTTGATCAGCAGCACAACAACAGATATTGTGACGTCATTGGAGGACGACCTCTCTGTGACACTTGACTCACACTTTTCATGGTTCTGCTTTGACTATTAAGGCTGTGACGCACTGCAGTGTTAGTGCCACTGGGTTTTAAGAGAAAAGTTGCTTCACTGTCTAAAGATCGTGTTTCATTATAGGTGATCACACTCAACAGATCAGCAGTATTAAAAACAAATAAAGTCATATTAAATAAATGACTTCAGCACAAACGTTCCTGTGCATCACCGGCTGCTTGAGCCTCGAGCTGTCAAAAGAAAGGCTCTTTTCAGGAGGAAGAAAGCTTTCTGATTGAGCGCTGGATTCAAACTTAATTGAAACCGTATGTGTGGCATGTGGAATTCTGGGACTTTGGCACGCTCCCAAGAATCCACAGAATGTGAACTTTTTTTCTACCTCCCTCTCTCTTGCTCTCTCACTCTCTCGCTCTCTCGCTCTCTCTTTCCCCTATGTCTCTCCTCTCCCTCTCTCTTTTTTTTTCCCTACGTGCAGGGGTGTCTTACATCAGCCCAGTGAGCCCTGGTGAAGGCGACTGACGGACAGAGAGAGAAGGGCTCGGATTGAAACATCCAGCCGTCTTTGACTCTCACTGGAATAGCCTCAAACCGACTTGGAACAAATGGTCTGAAAGGATAAGACATCTTAGAAGTAAGTCACCCTTCTTCTCTTTTTTACTTACTGCATACTTTTGTTTTGGACTGTAGAATCCTGACTCTGACCGACTTTCCTGAAACCTCTGAGTGTACCCTGAAGTTTCCTTGAGGTATTTCACAGTGGGAGCTTCAGCTGGATGTTTGAACTCCATGTACCTTCTTCTGTGGAGTGTCGGCTGTTTGCATGGCAGACCAGAGGAGCAAAGGGATGCAGTGTTGTGTTGAAAGTCCTCTCTGCTCTGCTGCAGCTGTTTCAAACTGAACACACTGTTTTTAATTTGCTTTTTTTTTCTTTTTTTTTGGATGTGATTCATTTAAACACCTTCTCACTTCAGATTATGATCAGGCTTGAAGAAAAGAATGAATGTCAGAGTTTTTTAAATTTATTTTTAGATATCATCAAAACTCCAGCAGAAGCTTCATCTCCTGGACTGTTTTCAGAGCATGCCACGACTAAGTTCAAACAACAGACATGTCAGATATTTAATGATTGAAGTGTGGTTGTGGCAGTCCAGCTGACTGTCCTTTGTGCAGAATGGCACCAACTCTTCTTTCACAACCACCAGCTGAAGTGTAACTAATGTAAAAATGATGTGACTCTTGTTTTGAATGCCTCGCAGCAAGCACACACACGCACACACACACATTCTTGTTTGCTTTATTGTGGCGGGGCAGTGAGCTGTGTGTTTTTGGAAAAGTTAAACAACTGACTCATTTATGGCCGCTCGGATTGTCTCAGAGTTTACTGCGGTCAGCTGATGAAATGTCGGATGCTCGAGTTACAGCTTCGAAAGAGACTCCGGTACACGTCCTCGCTTTTTGTGTCACGGAGGTGGTGTGTACGTTCCTCGGTGTTATGTAGGTGTTACGTAGGTGGTATGTAGGTATCCTCCTGTGGTATGTGGGTGATAGATGTCCACACAGAGGCCTCCTTTCTACCACGTTGAAGTGATTTGGTGACTCGACTCGACACTCATCTGATGAGTTAAGAATGCGTATGAGCAGCACCAGAGGCTCTGATCAATGGATTAACTGTTGTAGAGAGGTGAAGGTGATCCTGAGGTCACGTTCGGTGGCTCTGTGCGCGTGTGTGACATGTTGTTGTTGGCGGCATGATGTATTCTGGCACAGTGTCTGGTAACTTCTAATGGGAAATTTACCATTATGTCGTTTTAGACTGAATATTGAATTGATTTAGAGCTGAAACAATTCATCGATTAGTCGTCAACTTCATCAAAATTCTCAGTCCAAAAACACCTTTTGGAAACACCGATTGGCACTTTTCATAGACATTTTATAGACTTGCTAATCAACAATGAAAATAATCATTAGTTGCAGCCTCAGAGTGATCAATAGAAAAAATATGAAAGTATATTTACTGTCTTTGTCTGAGAAAGGTTTAGAGGCTTCTGTTCCCCTCTGAGCTTCCAGTCTGGCCCACTAGATGCACAGCTTACAGAGCTAACTAGCTAACTTAGCAGCAGTTAGCAGTTACTCTGGTTGTACGCTACGCTGAGTATAAATTGGACAGCTGGCCCGGCCTATTCGTTTATATTGCACGTACTTAAAGGTGATTTTTGAGTCTCATTCCAAGCTCATCAGAAGCTGCTGCCTTGGGACTGTAGGACGGGTCGGCCATCATCCCAAAGCGTTAGTCATTGTCATTATTTGTCGAGTTGGGCATGAGACCTTTTATACAAATATCACCTTTAATGTTTATTTTAGTGCTGATATATTGAGGAGAAGCTACTGAACTGCAAATGTGTCTATACCACTGTCTAATCAGGAAATCTACCTTTAAATGCTTACACACTGTTAAAACCATTTTTTGAGCGTGCTACATTAATTTCCGTCATGCTTATTGTCTGAACTGGTCTCAGGGTGGTCCACAGCAAAAAGATGTTTTATTTTTCACTTTAATCCTACCATAACTAACATAATGACAGGATGAGGTCATGGGTTTCGTACACTTTTTGTCATAAAACATAAAAGTAAAAGAGTCAAGATTAGAAAAACAAGACATCTTGAATCTTTTGAATATCTATCAGGGTATTTCGGTCAAAACTGTGTAAAATGTCTCTCAAAATAATCAACAGTGAGCGTTTTTGTCCGAAATTGACAGAAATGGCTTTTGAATTAAAACAGCAATAAAAACAAGCAACATCCAAAGAGGCCTCAAAGGCTGAAACTCGCAGGCATGTTATGATTGAACAGGATTTTTCATTTGATTGTCCTCTCGAGCGCCTCAGACTTCTTCAGTAAGTTCGAACCAATAGGATCCACATACTGAAGCGCACCAGAGGGACACCATTTTCCACATCCGAGTAGCTCTCCTTACATAATGTTTTTTGACTGTCATTTCTTTAGCAGCGTTCCATAATCACGTTCAACTCCATGCAGCACAGGGTCATGATATACAGTCATTTTAATGGAGCGTGTGACATGTTTTTGCTTTGTTGCGCTCACACTATCAGCCCCCTGCTCGACGCCAAAGTGCAGCTTTTTCTCAGCGCAGCGCCGAAACTCTGTGGAACAAAGAAGTAATGGAAGCACAAGTAGACATATCAAGTTGAGGGAAAACAAAAAGCGACTTCAAAAACGCGCCCGCAAATTAATTCAAGGAACGCAGTGATAACCACAGATGGACGATTTATGACTGTATCAGAGAAGAGGGGGTGTGGATTTATATTCCTTTGAGGCCCTTTTTTTTGTTGTTGTTGCACTCTCTTGGCTGGATGTGTAAATAAGGATCTATCTTTGTCGGGGTAAATAAGCTCTTTGTCAGAGCTCAGATGGAGGATTATTGCTTATGACAGGAAAATATATGAAATGCCTGTGGTGGATGTCCAAGGGGAGTGGATAATGTACTCAACTTTAGTGTTTTTTCATTTGCTCAGACAGTTGGAAAACAGAGCGGGACAGAAAGTTCGAGGGGGGATTTGACCCGAAGCCATCGCTCCATTATCTGGATGTAACTTGATATATGATGCACACACACATTTATATATAGGCTAAAACACACACACGAACAAAAGAGTAAAAGGGAACCACGTTAGGAGGAGTGTGTTATCGCTGCATCTTTCTGACATGTCATTTCAATTAGCAGCCCTTCCCTCCACAGTTCGGAGGCTGACTGACATCCTCACATTCAGACCCCAAATCACACACCACAGCAGAGGCTGTAATTTCAGCCCCACATTCAAAACACTGCACTGGAGGCACCCGGTGCTTACTTAGCTTATAGCTGTAACTCGACGCAGACGTTGTTTGATTGGAAGTGTTTTCAAATCAATGCTTCTGGCAAGAGAAAACCAGCTGCGCGCCCGCTCGCCCGCCCGCCTGCTCGCTCGCCTGCTCGCTGGCTGAGGTGCATGCTGTAATTTAGTATAAATAGCAGCATTTCAGGGAACATCGTCCCTTAAATGAGGCGCTGTTGACTCTGTGTACCGCACGTGCTTGAACTTCGACCCTGCCCAAACCGGCACCCCACTCAGCACCTACTGTTCGAGGGGGATTAGGTTACTCGTAGCTCAAAGCACGCTACATTTGTGCCTCTTAATTCTGAGCCTGAATTGCTTGTTTGTCTCTGACTTGAGGTCTGCGTCCAGAACCAGAGGCGATTCAGTGACAGGAAGTATGGCAGAAATGTCTTTTCTTCTGTGATGTAATCTATTGTGGAGTAATTACTGAGGTTGATATCACAAAAAAAAAAAGGCTGGTGGAGTCAGAAAAACCAAACAATCATGTTGTAGCTAAAATAGAGATGCACAGATTCACATTAACACACGGCAGTCGTAGCACGAGCGCTCCTGTGTTTGCACATGTGGCCTCGTCCTCCCTCTCCTGTTTACAAGTGGCCCTCTGCTTTTGTTTGTCAGTTTGTCTGAAGCTTAGCATCCGTCCTTCCACCTCGTCGTCTCTCTGTTGCCCTCGTCCTTCCTAATTACAGGCTGTCGGTGCAGATCCGAGGTAATATTTCAACATCAAAAGGACCTCAGGACGCGCTGCAGGCCGCCACTCTGCACAAATGACAGCCTGGGCAATGAAAGAGTTGTCACTGCTGACGTATCAGGCTGTGTGGACAGCATCTGCCTTTTCATACAGCCGTTACTATCTGCTCTGCTGTTTCAACTGTTTATTTAGATGTCGATGGTCTAAAATTGTGTGTTACCGATAGTGAAAATAAGTACAATTTTGAGATACTTTTACTTTACTTGAACACTCCCATTTTCTTCCTCTTTACACTTACAACATTTCAGAGGGAACATATTGTACTGTAACAATTTTGGATAATGATTCTTTAAAAAAACCTGCAAACTTCTGCAACAATGTTCAAATCTAGAGAAATCTGTAATTCTACTCATGACAGTGTCTCTCATTTGGTCCCCCGTCGCCATAACTTCAAGGAGAGTCAGAGAGTGATGACAGAAGTCTGTGAACGTGACTAAACAACACAACATGACTGAAATACTTTCGTGAACATCTCTGCCTTAGTCGGATATTTAGGATCAGTAGTGGCGAACAACAGCATCAACAGTGGTGGAGCCCTAAAAATGACACACTGTGCATTAAGTGACTGTTCAGATTGCCTATCATGCAACAAAAGACATTTTAGATGAAAAAATGGTCGAAAAATGAACACAAATTTGTGTTTTACTCACAACCCCCTAGTTCAGGAACCACTGAATACCTAATGAACTATATAAAGTAGTTTAAACTAGCTTTGCTTCGACCAACTGCAACAAGAAGTCACAATAACACATGGTTCTGACACATTGAGGTAAGCTGACTAACTATTCACGGCTCAGGAAGTTTTGCTCTGTTTAACACCAGACTCAAGTTTTTGCTAAAATTGGCACAAAAGTGTGTGTGTGTGTGTGTGTGTGTGTGTGACTTTGTGTACTTGCCCAGGGACAACAGATGCAAATTAGCTGCTAGCTAACTTCAGCGCAAGTAATTACTGTTAGTTGTGTGCCGTCGCTGTAAAAATAACGAAATGATTAATAACTTCAAAAAATGAATGAATGAATGAATGAATGGATTGATAGATTAATGAATTTGTACTATAGTATTTGGAGGACATTGAACACTGAGCACTCAGTAGTATTGGTTTGCTGCTTGTGTGTAAAATACTGAGGAAAAAGAATACAACACGACATTTTCCTCAATACAGTTAAGGCTCCTTCTCTTCGCTCAGTCATTCGATTCTTCGTTCAAGGACACAGATGTACTTTTTTGTGTTGAACGTTGAGAAAGCACTTTTTGTCCTAGTTTTGAATTCACAATTGCTCTCGATTCAAGCGGCGTGCAGGGGATGGACCTCTGCTTTAACGGGGGAAATGGAAAGAAAAAAAAGATTTTCTTGGCGTGAACCGGTGTTTTTCCAATCTGACAGTGTAGCTGTAAAGTTCAGGGCCTGGATATTCAATCAAAATGGATTTCCAGTCAAAGATTATTTTTTTTTCGAGGCTTCTCTCCTTACATAATAAACAGAGACCCCCTCGTCACTGCACGATATTCACAGTGATCCCATCTTTTGCGTGTAGATGACACACACTGCTGAATCGGTGTATCTGTTTGTATTTACAGGTGAAATCGATATGCTACCACAGCCTCTCCGGCACTTTTTTCACTTTCTGTCTCCCTCGTGGGCTCCAAACATCAGCTGGTAGCCTTTACGAGCACCTGCACGCTGGCTTCAACAGTTCATGTCCTCGGGCAGCTGAAGGTCCCTCGTGGCGGCGCCCAGTGAGGAGCTGAAGCAGGTGTGCTCCTGCTGGAGACTGTCAAACCTCAAGAAAAGCAGTTACGGTGTTAAAGACAAACCTCAAACCTTAACCTCTGATATATTACATATAATAGAAAGTCATTACAGCGAGTGTATCCTTTGGCCTCATGTCAGCCTCTGCAGACTTTCTTGTAAAATAACAATTTCTGTGCAGAAGGATGTGACACCCAAGCCTCAGCAGATGGATTCAAAGCAGCACACGACCTTAGCTTCTCAGCTTTTGGTTTCACGTCGCTGTAAAACTATTGCTTACGTAGCAAAGTCGTGTTTTTTATCCACTCTATCATCAAGGAAAAAAACTCCAAAATCCAAAATGTGCATACGTGGTGTAAGATATCCTACCATTAAGTGGAAACGCTTCTCCACAGGTGTCACATCTTACCCAACACTATACAGTATTGTTTTCTCCTCCAGTCAAGCAAAGTGTAATTACACACTGTACGTGTGCACATGCGCCATCCTTTCTCAGATTTTACTGCGTGTGTGTGTGTTTACAAGGCTCCACCTGGCTCTGATTGGGAAATGTGATTCGGATTTCATGCATTCCCATAAAAGTAAAATATCCGCAATGCTGTGTTACAGCCTTCAGGGAGAAACAGGAGGATATAATAGAAAGCACATGTGGGTGGTTACGGTGCGTAGCGTACGGGCACGCTTGTATAGCAATCAGGCTCAGCACCAACACTGCACATAAACACACACACACACACACACACACACGCCCTTATACATACATCCTGTAAATGCGGTATAGCTATGAGGCCGAGTCATGATTTCTGGGTTGAGGGAGTAAAATGT
>OMLP01021552.1:0-18728 GCA_900302685.1 Spondyliosoma cantharus | reverse complement strand
TTATACTGTAAGGTGCCTTTGCCTGTTTATTTGCAGTAAACCACAAACTGGGGTATCAGTTCTACTTAGCCACATGATTGAGGAGGCTTTTATGTGTGTGTGTGTGTGTCTGTGTGTGTGTGTGTGTGTGTGTGTGTGTGTGTGTGTGTGTGTGTGCGCGCGCGTGTGTGTGCGTGTGTGTGTGCAGAAGAACTTGGGTGGCCTTCTGTAAGTATCAGGGTAATGATGTAATACTCTTTCCCCATCCATCCTGGCTGTGTTTTCAGCCCCTGCCAGCCCTTTGCCCAAAATTAACACTTTAAGATGAATTTATGAGGCAGGCTGTCACTGAAGTGTTTGTATAACAGGCTGTAAGAACTGAAGTCCACCACCGCATTCACTTGTGCTTTTCCTCTCACCTTTTCCTCTCCGTCCTGTCCTAATTTTCCCTCTCCCCCTGGTCTTTTCCCTTTCCTGATGTATTTCTAACATGAACATCCCTCTCCATCCTTCTCTGTGTGCCCAGGTTGGACTTCGAGGAGGGCGATGGCGCCTGGTGTCCAGAGATAACAGTGGAGCCAGACAGCCTGAAGGAGTTCCTCCAGATTGACCTTCGCTCGCTCCACTTCATCACCCTCGTGGGCACGCAGGGTCGTCACGCTGGAGGCATCGGTAATGAGTTCGCCCAGATGTACAAGATTAAGTACAGCCGTGATGGGAGCCGCTGGATCTCGTGGAGGAACAGGCAGGGCAAGCAGGTCAGTCGGCGCTGTCGGGGCTTTGGAGTACTGATACTCATCACCATCGTGGTTTTATGGCCCGTCATTGTTTATACCTGCTGTGCTAATATAGATAAACTGATTTTTTGATTGCTCATTATCCATAAAGAGGCCATGACTTCATTCTCTATCGTTAGTGAGCTTCCTGAGGTCAAGGTGTGTTTGTTTTCCTCCAGGTGATTGAAGGAAACAGGAACGCCTACGACATTGTGCTGAAGGACCTCGAGCCGCCCATCATCGCCCGCTTCGTCCGCTTCATGCCCGTCACCGACCACTCTATGAACGTCTGCATGAGGGTGGAGCTCTACGGCTGTGAATGGCTGGGTAAGAAGACGGTTGGCTGAGGTGGAATGAGAATATGAAAGGACTGATGAGCGAGGGAGCTGGGAACAAAGATCACAGCTGAGCTGGCATCAGGCTCACCTTTGAGCCCATAAAGTCAACACATAAAAAACAGCAAAGCGTTGTGTAAACAACACTGATACCAGCATATCTAAACATTCACGATATTACCACTGAATGAAAGCACCGTGTGTCTGGTTTCTGATTTAGATTCCTATATAATAGTTTAAATCATGTTCCAGGAACACCAACACACGTCACAAAGCTCTGACATCACAACAGCGTGCTTGGACTCTTACTTTTTTGTGTTTTCCTTTTATTATTTCCCTTTGACATCAAATTTCACACGGCTCCCATCTTCAAAATCTCAAGTGGAAATTAGGCAGGTCAAGATTCATTCCACTGTTCTCCTTTTTGATGCTTTTCATGCACACGTGTTATCCTAAAATGCTCATTAGTGTACACCATATGCCATGCACCAAGCAAACCTCCAGTAATTTAAAGCTATTTGAAACAACAGGAAAAATTGAAAAATTCAATATGGAATAAGGTTGTGAACGATTGAAGGAGAAGGATTATATACACATTAACTAGATTATTGCTTGAAGTCGTAAAACTTTGTCTTGGATTATGAAAACCTGTTAAAATCTGAGAGGAAAAACCGGACGAACAATAAAAGCACAGAAAGCAAAAGCAGCTTAAAGGCTTATCATGAAACATTTCTTTACACTGTTTGAAATCCTATATATTCAGCATCTACTCGTTTAAGCTCTTCATTAAAATCTAATATGATGATTGAACTTTTTATTTGTATTTGACACAATGGAACATTCAACCCATGTATTGTGCATCATTTTGCAAGTATTTCTCTGTGGTTCAAATTGGTGGATTTAGCTCTAGATTAACAAACCTTTTGAGAAATGTTTTTTACGACAGAAGGTGAGTTTGCAATGATGGTTCATCTTCTTTGCGTTACAGATGGTCTGGTGTCGTACAATGCTCCCGCAGGAGAACAGATGAACTTGCCTTCTCACCCTGTTTATGTCAACGACACCGTCTATGATGGAGCTGTCATCCACAGGTGTGTGTGTGTGTGTGTGTGTGTGTGTGTTTAGTTATTCCTTCCTTCCTTTTTTGACCGCTCCATCGTGGCGCTCATCCTCGGTCAGTACTTTTCCCCCTCACCTTGTTGTTTCCTGGTCACCATGGTGAAAGCAGAGACAGACAGTGGTGAGTGGGTCATGTGGGTTTACTGTTAGGCAATACCTCATGGGAATGACTGAGTCAACCGTGCTTATGATGTTTAAAAAAATGGAATGAACCAATCAGTCTTTTTGTTGACAGTAGTGTTTGGGTTATGGTGTGGTGAATAATGTCCTCCATGACACAGACAGGCTTCCATTCTCCATTAAGGCAGAGGGGAAAAGAAAATGGCCTTTATTATGATATCCCAGTGAAAAGCAAGATTGGTTTGACAATGCTGCCACCTAGTGTTGAGTGGTTGTACAATAAAATAAAAACATTTTAACAGAAGGGCCTGCTGGGATTATAAAGGATGTTTCCTGCTTCTCATTTACACTCCTTTTTCTCTGTTTCTCAGTATGACAGAGGGTTTGGGCCAGCTGACTGATGGAGTGTGTGGCCTGGATGATTTCACACAAAGTCACGTCTACAATGTGTGGCCCGGGTACGACTACGTTGGCTGGAGCAATGAGAGCTTCCCCGGTGGATTTGTGGAAATCATGTTTGAGTTTGACCGCACGCGAAACTTCACCACCATGAAAGTGAGTCTCCTGATTATACCAGCTTACATTCTCAGCTTTCACGCCTCTCATATGTGCTAAAAGTCCTCCTATTTATCTGTCCAGGTCCACTGCAACAACATGTTCTCGCAGCACGTCAAGGCCTTCCGGCAGGTGGTGTGTTACTTCCGCTCAGAGTCAGACTGGGAGGCCTCGCCGCTCTCCTTCAGCCCCGTGGTGGACGAGAAGAACCCCAGTGCTCGCTTCGTCACCGTCAACCTGGCCAATCACATGGCCAGTGCCATCAAGTGCCAGTTCTACTTTGCTGATGCCTGGATGCTGTTCAGTGAGATCACCTTCCAGTCAGGTACAGATCAAACAACTGTTTGTAAAAGCTCTAACTGGTAGCTTTACGTTCACATATGTGTGTAGTTTTACTAATTTTAAGCTTATTTACTCCTGCAAACATTTGCAAAATCTGATGAGTGCTGCACATGAGGAAAAATAACTATTTAAACCCTCTTAATTTAAAATAAACTGTTCATTTCTGATCAGCTGTGTGTCATCTGACCTTTCAGATACAGCCATGTACAACACAACTCTGGCTCCACCCAAGACAGGACTAACACCAAACCCACAACCAGGTCAGTAATCACTCCGCACGCATGATAAAGACCCATACATCCCGTAAAGCATTTTGTGAGATGCATGTCAATAGCAATATGTTGCTAATCTGAAATGTGTTGCATTATTTTTGATGAACGAAAAATATTCACAAAACACAAAATAAAACACAAATATGAATCAAGTGAATTGCTACTAAAATATCCCTGACTAATTTCGAGTGGTGTGTATAATGTGCTGGTACTATACACCCGGTATATATAGTACAGTACAACAATAAAAGGTTCATGTGATAAAAAGCAAAGAAAAACGGCGACAGTAAGAGTAGGGGTCAGCTCAAGTGCAAAGCTATGTGGGGAAACTGTGATGAATGAAGATCATGAACTGTCAACAGAAGAAATGTAGTTCCTTAAAGAGAGGGTGTTCTGGATTTCCTATGATGGATGTAGAAATGATGCCCAGCTGCTTCCTGATTTGACATTTAGGTCCCCATATATGTACCAACCAATCAGTAAGAAGGTCAGGACTGATTCTATGACAGATTTGTAAAATAACACTGTACAGATTGCAAAAGGAGTTAAGATGCTTTCAAAGGCAGGCAGGGTGAAAGGGCAAATCCAGAAGAAAAACTGACAAAGAGAGGAGAGTGTTCAGTGACACAGGAGACCAATCAGGGACAGGTTCAACTCATCAGGACAACCACAAGGAAGAAAGACAGGAAGTAACACAGCAGGACACACGAGGGTGAACCTGACAAAACGTCTCTCCCTTTGAAATAAAGGTCAGAGAAGGTGGAGCAGTTATTTAACATTTCCACAGTCCTGATAATGGACTTTCTCACAGCAGTCATTTCAACTTGTCGTAGCAGGAAAAGCACAGGTGGAACTAATAACATTAGTTGGGTCGCTTCCATTTAGGTGTGTCAGCGTGTGAAATTACAGCACCCGAGATTTGACACACCTCCGTGGATGTTATTATTTAAACCTGTTTAACCAGACACAACATGTGCTGTGACAAAGGTTTATTCTGCTTTTGCAAAACGTTTCCCATAAATCCTTTTTTCCAAGTCAAAACTGTCTGGATTTAATGGAGAATCACAGAGTGGTCCCCCACATACACATGAAAACAGACCATACAGTCTCCATCTTTAATAACACCTGCCTGTCTGTGCCCTCTCTTTAGAAGACGACCCCACCCACAAAGTGGATGACAGCAACACCCGGATTCTGATTGGCTGTTTAGTGGCCATCATCTTCATCCTTGTGGCCATCATCGTCATCATCCTGTGGAGGCAGGTGTGGCAGAAGATGCTGGAGAAGGTGAGCTCATGTGCAATTCCATGTATAGTTTTGTCTTTGGGAGGTGGTCAGATTTGTTCCTTCACCCCCCCACGTCCTTTATTCTAGGCCTCTCGCCGGATGCTGGACGATGAACTAACCGCTAGTTTGTCAATACAGAGCGAGACGTTCGCCTACAACCACAACCAGTCGAGCACAGCCAGCGAGCAGGAGTCTAATTCCACCTATGAGCGCATCTTCCCCCTCGGCCCTGACTACCAGGAGCCATCACGCCTCATATGCAAGCTGCCCGAGTTTGCTCAGAGCTCAGAGGAGCCTGGTGGGTTGACACACACGTCTTCTTGCATACATATTATAATCGACGTGGTCGACGATTACTTAGATGCTCGTACTGTGTTTCAGCTTCTACCGGCACGACTGCTTCTAAATCCACCACAACCACCGTAGCTCAAGACGGCGTCCCTCACTACGCAGAGGCAGACATTGTAAACCTGCAGGGTGTGACCGGCAGCAACACGTACGCCATCCCTGCTTTGACTATGGACCTGCTGTCAGGGAAGGATGTTGTGGTGGAGGAGTTCCCCCGAAAGCTGCTCACGTTCAAGGAGAAGCTGGGAGAGGGCCAGTTTGGAGAGGTGTGTGCTCCATTCCTCCATTTTTTTTTTTTACATCTCTAGGCAAGCTCAAAACACAAATGAAATTCTAAATGTTGTATTCCCTTTTTCTGCTTCCTCTTCCTTCCAGGTGCACCTGTGTGAAGCTGAGGGAATGCAGGAGTTCATGAATAAGGAGTTTTTATTTGACATCCCTGAGGACCAGCCAGTTTTAGTGGCTGTGAAGATGCTCCGTTCAGACGCCAACAAAAATGCAAGGTATCGACTCCAGAAGCCCGAGTGATCTGCACCAAATATCTTGTTTTTGTTTAAAGTAAGTCACTTCTCTCTTTTGATTTTGGCAGGAACGACTTCCTGAAAGAGATAAAGATCATGTCACGTTTGAAGGACCCCAACATCATTCGCCTGCTGGCTGTGTGCATCTACAGCGACCCTCTCTGTATGATCACAGAGTACATGGAGAACGGAGATCTCAACCAGTTCCTCTCCCGCCACGAGCCCGAGGGGCAACTGGCTCTGCTCAGCAATGCACCCACTGTCAGGTGAGGGGTGTCGAACGAACCGGAGGGAGACAGAATGTCTAAGTATGTTTTTTATTTCTGGTTCATAACACACTGTTTCTTATCTCTCCCCTCCAGCTTCAGTAACCTTTGCTACATGGCTGCTCAGATAGCGTCAGGGATGAAGTACCTCTCCTCTCTGAATTTCGTTCATCGAGATTTGGCCACGCGGAATTGCCTGGTGGGCAAAAACTACACGATAAAGATAGCCGACTTCGGCATGAGCAGAAACCTATACAGCGGTGACTACTACCGCATCCAGGGCAGGGCGGTGCTGCCGATACGCTGGATGTCATGGGAGAGCATCCTGCTGGTGAGGGTCGCTGCTTAACACGCAGCTTGACCTCCAATTAATGTTTTCCTGACAAGCTGAGAGACATTTTGTTGAGCTTGTTTCAAAAAAAATGTGCTCATCTCTGTTTTCCTGTGCAGGGTAAGTTCACCACGGCGAGCGATGTGTGGGCCTTTGGGGTCACCCTGTGGGAGATACTGAACTTCTGCAAGGAGCAGCCCTACTCTCAGCTCACTGATGAGCAGGTGATAGAAAACACAGGGGAGTTTTTCAGGGACCAGAAAAGACAGGTGAGTGTCGTCACAAACATTTCATTTCAAAAAGGAAAAATACCCGTGAATCCCTGGCAACATGTCTCGCTCCCTGTCGTGCAGATCTACCTGCCTCAGCCCGTGCTGTGTCCAGACTCGCTCTACAAGATCATGCTGAGCTGCTGGAGGAGGAACACGAAGGAACGGCCCTCCTTCCAGGAAATACACCGAGCCCTCCTGGACTAACAGCCGGGGCGATGTTAGAGACAGTGATTCCCAGTCTGCTCATCTCTGGAGGAAACGGTGCATGACAAGAGCAGACCATGATTCAGGCCGGATCTAGGTTTAAGCTATCTTGTTTCTTGTAAAGGAACAGGTTAAGAGCCACCTGTGGGCTCCAAGCTACGATATGGGAAACACTGTTTCGTGGACTTACACACTACAAAGATGGACTACCAGAGACTGTTAGTGTGCGTCCGTTTGAGTTTAACTAGCACAATCAAGTCGGGCTAACATGTTTTTATAGACATACAGGTATTCTTAATAAAAATCTACTCTGTTTTATACGACACCAGAGCACACACAGAAACGTGACAGAAGGTTTGGTTGTGTTGAGAAGCCAAAGTTAAAATGTAGCAAGTGACATTCGGCACTTTTAAAAATGTATTTTGATTTTCTTTTCTTCTTTTTTTTTAAAAAATATGAGTTAAAATCTCCCATGTTACAGTGTTCGATAAGAAACCTTCTTGTGTTTTCTTTTGGAAGACTGCTTGAATGTAGAAAAGTGCAGCGAAGCATTCACTGTCACATTTCAGTATATTTCAAGTATCTCATCTCAGTTTCATCTCATCAAGAGCAACACGGAAATATCAAGTAACTCAGTCTCTCTCTTCTCCCTGCAGTTTCTCCACAGCAATTTGAACATGAAGTGTATATGACTGTGTATTTTCAATAGATGAGTTTTAAATCTCAAATAGCAATATTTTGTATTAATATTTATATGTTCATATGTGTTTGTTCTGTCTATGTTTTGTTGATATATTTGTGGATGATCTCTCTTTGAGTTGTTTCGAGTATCGTATTTTTATTTTCAGTACTTTTCTGCTCACATTTTGGATTTAGAAACTGCTTCAGAATTTTTTTTTTCTCACTGCACTGTACCACTTATTGTCTTGATATTAACTGCAAGCGCTTTGATACCTGATCAGATGTTGCCAGATGTTTATCAGGATGCAGACCATGTGTGATGTCGGTTCAAAAGTATGTGTTTACAGTCAGCATTATTGGGAAGATGTTACTGAATGTGTTTTGGGTGTTGGACCAGTTAAAGGAGACATATTTTGCTCATTGCCAGGTTCAGAATTTTTTTTCGGTTACTAGTAGAATAGGTTTACATGCTTTAATGCTCATAAAACACATTATTGTTCTCATACTGTCCAGTGCAGTAGCGCTGTGTTCCCCCTGTGTCTCTGTTTTAGCTCCTGTCTCTTTAAGAACCCAGTCTGCTCTGATTGGTCAGCTCACAGATGCCTGACCCAGCACTGCTATCAACAACAGAGTAGCTGCGCTGATCAATTTGTAAGTGGCAAACTAGCCGCTACGCACACATTATGCAAATATGTGACATGGTGATGCAATGTGGTGTCACAAGGTCACTGAATTAAAGGCGGGACTACTGAGAAGGCTTTTACAGGAACAGTGTTTCTGTGGGAGAGAGGAGCTTCTGTTGATGCGGACTTTGACCTTTTTAAAGATCAAGATCTTGAAAGAACCTACATGAAACACTGAAGGAAAGGGGGAAAAAAAGAAAAAGCATAATAAGTCTCCTTTAATGCATATGTGTTTATAGTTTGTCGCATTTGACAGAGAAAGTATATTGACTTTGAAATCAGGAAAGTAAAAGAACTGGGAATATTCAAGCCTCAATGATGTAAAGGTATGAGTGCTTCAGATTCATAACACAGCTAATGACTCGTCTCCAGGTTTTAGTTATCAGCGGTTCTTTCTTTTATTGATGTATGCTGGATTCTTCTTCTTTTGTAACATACTTCTGTGTATAGCTCTCTGATGGCTTGAACTTCATACTGCATTCCACTGTTTCAGCTAACTGGACCATATTTACAGGCTCTATCTTCTAATCAGAGACCTTTGTCCCACTAAAGTTGTACAAATATGACCCTTATGCCTGGCCTAATTCACCGGTCACGTCATCCTTATCTTTCTGTGTTTTGTAAGCGAGGCAAAGGTTAAATGTGATATTCAATATTCAATCCTCTTTGTGTTACAAATAAATTGGCGGCGGATGTAAAAGCTGTAAAAGCACCCTGAGAAACATCATGTGTAGTTTTATTACATATTTGTACTCGTATGTTGTTTTTTTTCCAGTGAGATTGTTTTTTTTTTTTTATATACGTTGTAAACACAACTTGTACATGGACAGACAAAATACAAATAAAATTTAAAACAGGGAATTCTATCCCTCTGAGAGCTCCTGTCTCATTCATAGGTACTAAATATGTCATGATGTGTGGGGCGGCCCCTGAATCTGAGCCCACTGGTGTGAGGATTTCATTGGCCGAGAGCTGCGTCGCTATCCAATCACAGCAAAATGAAAGCAGAGTGAAGATGATGACTCACATGGGCCGGAAAACTTTCCATGGAGCAGACACAGGACTTGTTGCTCTGAAAGTGGAAGTCATTCCATGTCTTGGTGTTGAGCGTGTTGAGGTTTCTGTACGCAGTGTGTGTCCAGTTCGGACTAGAAAAGATGAATAAGGTGATTTTGGTGACAGGAGCAAACAGGTAATGGTTGTATTTATTGTTTTATGATGTCTGAAGTGTAATGGATTCATGACACAGTTACATTACTGTAATGAAATCCTTTGAATTTTTGGGTAATATTCAGCTATTGCTTATTCATTTTACACAAAGATATCGTTATTTTTAATTTGTAATCTCCTTTTCAAGAGAGTCTTGATGCAAGTGGCAGCGTGATTTTGTCATATGCAGTAAATGTATGTGGAAAAACAAAGTTATTTAGGTCAACAAATGTCCTCAATGTAAATTCTGTAGATACTACTACAGACAAGGAAAGATACAGAATGTAATGATTACATTTCTTTTTAAAAGCCAAAATTATCAACGGAATGTGATCTACAGCAACCTTACACTCCGTATATTACAATTCCGAAAAGTTAAGGAGCAGTATATTTACTGTAAGATGCATAATTTACCATTTGTTGGCACATTGGATGTTTAAGTGCCACATGGTTAGTAACACTTATTTCAGTACATCGCATGTGTCTGCCTGCAGCGGGATTGGCCTGGCGCTGTGTGAGCGTCTCCTCTCTCAGGACACAGAGGGTCTGCAGCTGTGTCTGGCCTGCAGGAACATGCGGCGAGCTCAGGCCGCTCGCTCTGCCCTCCTCGCCTCTCACCCCGCAGCTCAGGTGGCCCTGCTGCAGCTGGACACCAGCAGCATCTCCTCAGTCATGGCTGCTGCACAGGAGGTCAAACTCAGGTGGGAGGATGAAACTCACAGCAGGATCACAGGGTCTTCACTACAGACCTGTGCTTTATGTATGTGACTTGGGTTGTCTGCTACAGGTACAACCGGCTGGACTATCTCTACCTGAACGCAGGCATCATGCCAAACCCGCAGTTTGATGTCAAAGCCTTTTTCAAAGGCCTCTTCTCCAGGTACTCTGTCGATTTTACCTGCTCACATGCAGCATTTGGTATTGTCTGCCCTGAGTTTGTTAAAAAAATTCTGACTTCTGAGGCTACTTCTTATTTCAAACATCTCGTGCTGCCTCCCTAGAACTCAGATTTATATGATGTCTTCGTTGCAGCCGTGTCGTCGCCATGTTTGCCACCGGTGAGGGGATTCTGACGCAGAAGGACGGCATCACCCCTGACGGCCTGCAAGAAGTTTTTGCAACGAACCTCTTTGGTCACTTCCTACTTGTGAGTGTCTGCTGTTCGGTTTACTGAATTATCTATAAGTAAGGTCTGATCTACACATGGAATTGGACACATCCTCAGTTTTCTGCAGGGAGAGCAGTTCTTGTCAGCTGTGTACCCTTGATGGAATAAATATAGGGGACACTCGATCTGTCTGTCACTTAGCAACGATGCTCATTAAAAATTAAGTTGGTGTTCTCGCCATAAGGTCACTGAGGACAATATTCTGCTTGGTGTGTGTTTTCGCATGGATTAAGTTGCCATCACGGAGAAACCTCCTCAAAGTTCCTGTTTAGACTTATACATCTTTGGTGCTGTATTCACACAATTTAGTTTGAAGAGGAAAACATTTGGGTGAGAGGGTAACTCCACCAAGGTCTCGGGGAGTATTAGCCTATATGTTTAAAAAAAGTAGTATAAAGCCTTTTGTGGCTCTGGAGGAAGCTGAATGAAATCTGATGAATTGCTTCCAGTGATGTCAGTGGCACATCACAGTGAAGTTGCATTGTGGTTAATGTAGTCACCAGGTAGTCATTTTTTTTAGAGCGATGGACTGCTTTTCAAAACCTGGTGCCTACATTACTCACAATGCAACTTAACAACTGAATGACATCACTGGAGGCAATTTATCAGATCACATGCAGCTCCCTCTGGAGCCACAAAAGGCTTTACACTGATTTTTCACATAAGCAGTAGTACTCCCCAAGAGGTGTAAACACACATTAATGTGTTAAATTGGTGGAGTAACCCTTTAGAGGTAGTTTTGAAACATTCAGTAAAGTCACTAAATTTTGCAGAAACAGTTTTCTGCAAGGACTTTATTACTATGTACATGATTTCAGCATTGTTTCTGCTAATGTCTTTACCAGTCAGTTTAGCTTAAAGATGTGTAAAAGTGCAATAATAAGTGGATAGAAATGAGTCATTTCCCCTGCTAATTGCATAAATCAACCAAGTTTCTAGAAATAAGTTTAATTTAAAATCCCAATCTGCCTCTTTCTGTCTTGTTTCAATGTGTTTCAATTACGTCATGACAATGTTATGTGTTAAAAACTTGCAGGAACAACTGATTATCAAAATGATTTTGAAGCTGTTATTTAAAGGTAAAAAAGTCACTTGATGATGCTTTAAAATTACTGTTTTAGTACCATGGGGTTCTCCTGTGTCATATTCCAGATCCGGGAGCTGGAACCTGTTCTGTGCCACGCAAGCCAGACCTCCCAGCTGATCTGGACCTCCTCCAGTAACGCTCACCGCTCAGCTTTTAACCTTGAAGACATACAGCACCAGAGAGGCACCCAACCCTACAGCTCCTCCAAATATGCCTCCGACCTGCTCAGCCTGGCGCTCAACACACACTACAACAAGCAGGTCAGCTCTTACACACCTCACACGCCCATGCACGTTAAACTGAGTTAATGACTGTTGTCCTGCTTTAATTTTGCTTTCTAGGGTTTGTTCTCATCTGTCATTTGTCCTGGTTTCGTGATGACCAATCTGACCTACGGTATCCTGCCCTCCTTCCCAGCCTTCCTCTGGACTGTGCTTATGCCCATCTTTTGGCTTGTGAGTGCAAATCATTGACTCTGTTTGTCTTTGTGCTGTGATGGATGCAAGCAGAAGAGAAAAAACTGGGGCTACCTGCTCATATTTAAATGCATATTTCTCTCGTGATCACAGATAAGAATGTTCACCAATACCTTCACCCTGACCCCGTACAACGGAGCTGAAGCCCTGGTAGGTTGAAACAAATGTGCACATTTCCACACTCGGTTTAGGACAAATTCATACATAAATGCTGCTCTTTCTTGCAGTTCTGGTTATTTAAGCAAAAGCCTGAATCACTGGACCCTCAAGCCAAGTACCACAGTTTAACATCCGGGCTGGGAATCAACTACACACAACCACGTAAGGTACGGCAAAGGAATATTATTCATTGAAGGTGCACTATGTAGTTTGGTACGACATTTTAAACAGAAGAGAAAATCTTCATATGTTTTTCTGCTGAAACATATTGAATAAACAATCTTTCCTTGTTTTCACAACTGAATAAACTGAATAAACAAAGTGGCCTTAAAAAACAGTTTCATAGGGTTTTACTTTGTTTATATTTGGCGGACCCCGCCACCTTTCTAGCTTCAAACAGTGTTCTGGGGACCTTATTTTCCTCTGAGAACAGCTTGTTTATTCACTTGTGGAAAAAAATTTATATTTCTGAGTTTGTATTATTACCTCATTCATATTGTAAATATAAAAATTCAGAGTTTGAAAGTTTAAAAAGCTTTTTTAAGACAGTTCATGCAGTGAGCTTTGTGTCTTCTGTTTGTCTCGGCAGATGGATATCGACCTGGAAACATCCGAGGCTTTGTACGAGAAATTACTGCAAATGGAAAGTGAAGTGAGAAAGAAGCTGAAGGAAAAACAGAAAAAATCCCAACATGCTCTTGGATCATCTTGACACAATTCTGGGATGGGAAATGGAGATTATTTTGTTCCTGTCTGCACTGGGAGCAGCCACACACTGACTGTCACACACTCCGCTGCCTTATACAACATGCAAGCCTGAATTCACAGCACAAGAACAAGTTGCAGTGACTCCATAAGCACTGAAAGTTTGATTTCCTGTTTCCATCTTTAATATCTTGAAAGAAAATGTCTGTTATAGGACGAAGGACCAGAACTATGTGTGTTCAGATGGTTTGGTAAAAGAGTTTACAATAAAAAATGAGCATTGCCTGTTTTCATCCACTTTATCCAAGAATTATATTATATGAGGAGAGCAATGAAAATACGCAGACACGGATGGGAGGTTTGGTCACCATCTGCTCAGCCTATGCGATCCAGGATTGACTACTTCCAATCTGGTTGTTAATTCCAAGATCCTCACGGCAAAAAGCATTGCAGTCCGCCAGCAGACTATCGGTATCATCCCAGAAGTTAACATAAGTGGTCTGTGTGAGCCCCTGTGCGGTGTACGGCGGCGCTGGTACGTGCGCACAGGCGCACCTGAAATGCCGCTCTGGAGGATTTGTGGCGCAAAGCGAGCGGTCGTCCCCGTGTTCCGCTGCCTGTTTCCCGGCCCCGCACTCCTCCTCTGCTCCGCTCAGCTTCGGGTTGCAAAAAGCCCACACCATCCCGCAGAAATAGACGAAAAACGTGCCCATGACCATAACCATGAGCGCGTAGGACTCGATCATGGCTTTGGTGACTGGAGATGTCATCTTTTGGATGCGCGGGGATGATAATCGTTCCCAAAGTGTGTTCAGGACAGGAGGGAGTCTTGAAGTGCGGCTGGCATCATCCCGTGGGCTGGACCACTTCAGCACCGCTCAGTTCAGTAACGTGAGATGGAGACCAGCAGGAAATAATTGATTGCTTTGTCACCTCTCTCCTTGGACTGACTTTACAGTGTCAGTGGGCCTCATGAAAAGAAGTGGAACATAAGTCAGACTGTAGGTGAAATAAACCATTTTGATATTACTGAACTGGCACTCCTACTCAAATTAAACCCCTCAATTAAACTTTCCTTAATATGTGATTATAAATCTCAATTCCAGTGATATCCAACTGATAAGTAAAGTGTCAGAGTAAAGGGATTGCCTCATATTGCTCATATGTAATTAACAGATTGTTAATATTTCCCTGGCACTGTATGGAATGATTGTGTTCACCTTCAGAAGGTACCAGAAAAGGTTTGTAACGTCTATCTGATGTCCAGTAGCCTCTATACAGAGGGCTGTACGGAGGAAAAGTCCAGTATAAAGCTGGGAACAAATGAATAGACCTTTAATGTCCTTTGTCAGGCAACGGAAATCTGCCTGTAATCTAATTTAAATATTAAAGACTTAAAATTGAGACACAGAACATGATTACTTATTACATAATTATATCTTCTGCAGTACTAATGTAGCCTACAGATCCCTGGTTATAAACTTAAAGATTAACTTTTTATCCCACTTGTGCTCGGTTTGATCCTCTTAGCGTTAATAAGTAAACTTTAATGTCTTCTTTGTATTCATCATTCATGCAAACAGAGCTTCACAAGTGTCCATTTGTCTCCCTAACAACCTCGCCGGTCAGTGCTCCCTGACAGGCTCATCAGCTGGCAGCAGTTTGACTTTCCTTATAAGGTCAAACATCAGAATCCACAACTCCCAAAATACCTTCAGTGATCAATGAGACTTTAGTGTCTTTTTTTGTTGGGTTTCATGTTTGAATAATTTAGACCAAGTATTATTTCCCTAAAGGTCTCCTTCACAACAGAAGCTACAGTAATCCTGAGGGGCATTTTTTATATATGCTATAAAAAAGCTCTGAATTTTGTCAAAGATAACAAAAAATGTCTTCATCTCATCCAATCATTTATCTTAACTGTATAAGTGAGCAGTGAAAACTTATCAGGATGTCTATGTGACTATCTATAAGTTGCTTTTCCTGACTGTTTCAAAATTGTAGATCACATCCACTCTGCAAAGCACAAACCTCGACTGTGAATAAACCACAAAGAATTTATGATTTTGTTGTAACAAAATAAAACACCAAATGCAAATGCTAAAGCTATCTTAAAATGTCAGCTGACTGAAAAATGTCCCAGTATCCCCTCACGTACAATTGCGGTTGTTGACATCATCTTTTAAATGTGGAGATCCCCCAAAAGATACCTCCACTGTATCGACTGTCAACTTTATTACATGTTTTTTTTATTTGCATTGCTGCCTTTATTTGGTGGAGACAGTACAGAGACGACTGAATGGGGGAGAAAGTGGGGAAGGATCACATGCAACAAAGGTCCCCAGAAAGAATCATACTGGGGTCACTGTTATTACGGTGATCAGGATTGTGACGCGCAGGGCCACCATGTCGCTCTCATTGGGAAATTTCTAGATAAGACATGATGTACACATAAGCAGACACATAAGCAAACAAACAAACCATCCACAATGTTCAAACAAATGTGTGAATGCAAAAAAAACAACCTGCAAGATAGTAGGCTGCCAGAAGAAGCAACGATATCAGAGGTTTCCAATTTTCTTTACCTTGGAGGGCCAAAATTAAATGTTGTATTTTATTGTGTCGTATTGTTAAGATGCAAAATATTATTAGGATCCTATCGCTCTGCACAGACTGTGAAAAATAATAATAATAATTAGGGATCCTACATATTTAAAGAGCATTTTAACCTCACAAAAGATAAAACAGCACAAGCATTATTATATTTCTTAATTAATTTTGAACCGTCTTTTGTTGGAGCCACCCGACGGGCCAACGTCGGCCTGCAGGCCCCACTTTGGGCGGCCCGGAACTAGATGATCTTTACTACACAGCTGCACACAGGGAATTAAAATAATCATATCAATCATCATTTCAATCATTAGTGACTGTATCCTGAGTGTGAGCGGCTCCTTCCAGGGCAACACTATCAATATCCCAGGCAAAGACAAAGCTCTACAAGGGTTCTGTTACCGCAAATACAATTAATGTGGTCGACCAACTGGTAAACTTGAATAGGAGAGTATAAGATGTACACCATGGGAATGAATGCACTGATCTTTGATCTCTTAATGTGATGGGTTTTTTTTCTTCTCGACATGTTTGTGTTTGTATTTTCATGGATGAGACCAAAGACAGTTTACTGCCTCGGCCGGACAGTAAAGTTTATTCTATTCTATTGTGCTACCACAGTATTGTCAACTCATCTTCCTTTGTTTCAGCATCAAGCGGATCATGTGGCTGAGATGTCCTTCAACCCAAGTGTTGAGCCTGTGGCCTTGCATTTAAAGACACATTGTGCACAGAACCACAAGCTATGCAAAATGATTATTACTACTCTGAGGAGCGGCGCTAACGTCATGTCTGTGAAATATTGAACATTCAATACAAGCAGCGTTTAAAAGGGCCTGGGGCTCAGTGTGGTGTGAATACTCATCCTGAGCATGATTTAAAAGCCAGTCTGTCAGTGTAGATTGATGATGATGATTGTATATGTAATTACTTAATTATAGTTTGACCTTCCCTCATGTCTTATCTTCTTCTAAACCAAAATCTATTAGCCAGAAACAGATGCACCTGCTATCTCCTTTAGTCTTTTGCAAAGTTATCATTAGAGTAGAAGGGCTGTTGAAGTAGTTCAGCCATCTTTAATTAAAAAAAAAGCTTACACAACAATGTGGCCAGCAGTCATGAAGTCTGAGAAGGTTTTTCTCTGAGAAGTCAAAACAAGAGCTCAGAGTGTGTTTGAGGGCACCCATGCTTGGCTTTACAGAGGCTAGCACCACCGGAAACACTATAACTGGGTAGTGTAGTTCTTCATGTGACTTTTGCCTGACTAAGTCAATTGCACGTCATTTCTAATGAACTACATGCCCCACCCGCGCCAACCCAGAGGTCCCGGATGTCTATCGCGCCGGAAGAGAAGAAGGTCCTTTTCCCAGCCATCTTGTGGCTTCATCTAGCGAAGTGTTCGCACCAAGCCTCATAGAATCGGAGGAAAATCCTGCTGAAGGGGCGCCATCATGCCCGGACAAATGCAAGAAGGTTTTGGCTGTGCCATAACCAATCGGTTCGACCAGTTATTTGACGACGAGTCGGATCCTTTTGAGCAGCTTAAGCAAGCCGAAGTGAAGAGGAAGGAGGCTTCTGCTCCTGGTGCCGCCAAGACTGTAGCCCAGGCTGCCAAGCAGCCGAAAAAGGAGTCCCAAAAAGACAGAAAGGTCCCACTGGCCGATAAGAAGGAGGAAACCCAGGCACCCGTCCCACTTAAGAAAGATGGTAAGATTTATTTTCGCGTTTTAGGTCTTAATTCGCAACAAAAAGATGTCGGGCTAACGGGCTAAGTTGCTTGCTTACTAGCTAGCAACGGTTCATAAGCCGCCGTGACATGAGGTCCGCATGGCTGCTTTTGTGCCTCTGTTGGCTGTCAGTCGCGGGAATAATGACATTTATACTAACGTGTAAAGCAAAGGGTCGTGTGGGGCTTCAGAGATTTGGTGACAAACGGTTTGCAGGCCAACTTGTTTTGGCTTGCCTCCCCCTCCCCATCGGCCTTGTTGAACAGGCAGAACCAGAAGCCAGGCTCAGCAGAGAAAGTGGCCTCAGGATGTTAAATGCCGATTCTGTCAAGTCCTGACTGACTCCAACACCACTTTTTTTTTTTTTTTTTTTGCTGACCTTTTCAAAAATTGGCCGAAAGTGGATGGGTTCCACTAGATTCTAAAAATTAGAAAAAAAAAAAAAAAAAAAAATTAAACGCGCGTTAAGAAGCAAAGTCTCCCACGTGTAAGAACAACGTGTTTCAGTAATGTGAAGTAAACATGACTGAATCATGGTGGATTTGTGAGACTTTAGCAGCAGCACGGCTCTCACGCTGATGAACCTCGTGGTTGTAGTGTGGGGCGTGTAGAAGCACAGCCTCCAAACTGCCACTTCCCATTGGCGCACAATACATGTGATCGACCTGCCTCACACCATTTACTTTACAATTTACTTTTCAACTGGATAATCTATTCACATAGCCTTAATGATAAATTAAACTTGTAGCCTATAACAATATGTTCAAAGTGTACTTATTAGTCTTGCAGTGTTTCTGTTCCAATTTCCAATTTACTATAAGCAGAATTGAAGCATGTGGGGTCAGGAGTTGACTCTTGAGATAAACACACTTTCACATGCAGCAAGTTGGCTAATGCCATGATGCAAGTCAGCCAAGTGGTCTCATATGTGTGTTAGCTTGAGAGGAGATGAGACAGGTGCGCTGACTATAGTGCGCCCAGCTGCTGCTGTGTAGTGTAGGGTGTCTATTTTGGTAGCTGGTGATTTAGGCAATGGGGTTTGAACCTGTTGTGTCACACTGGGTCAGAGGCATTTAACCGTGCACCATGGAGGGTTAAACAGTTAATTACAACAACAGTGACCCGGATTTTTAACCGTTCAGCACACTTATTAGTCAGAATAGGAAATAATGAGTGATCATGCTGTAAACTCTTTTACAATGTTAGATTTGCCTCTCTAATACGTTTTTTTTTTTTAAGCGCTCATTAGTTTCAGAAATCAAATTACAATGCAGCCAGTAGAGTAGTTTCGCAGTATTTCATGAATGGATCCTTCCCACTGCCGTAATTCTTTAATTCTGCACATTAATTGAAATTTTTTGCTCCATTTCAACAGAACAATCAACTCCTCCTCTTTCTCTTGTCAGGGGCTCAGCGGTGGGTCACAATCTATCAGTGCTATTGGTCCTCTAATCCTCCTGTTGTGGTCAATTCTAGGTGCCGGCATGAGGAGAATG
>OMLP01021551.1:44009-72918 GCA_900302685.1 Spondyliosoma cantharus | reverse complement strand
CAACTAATAAAAACCTGCGGCCTGTTGGATTAACATTTACGCGCTATCCTGTCAATAAAAAAATTAATGTGCCAATAATTTGAATTCATCGTTCATACAGGTAAAAAAAAATAAAAATCAGGCATTTAAAAAAATCAGTCAGCGGTTATTTTCTTCCCTGGAATGCGATAAAATGATAATTATAATATTAACTTGAAGTTCAATGATTTTTTTTAATTCCAGTAAACTAATCAACCTTTTGTGTGCGATGATGTTTGTGCATTGAATTGCAACGTGTTGCGTTAAATTCATGGTGTAAAGCTCAGGTAAATAATGATCCCTATTCTTTTAATCTTTCATTTAATTAAAAATTAAAATTAAAATAAAATCCACGTGGACTCGTGGCGCATTTAAAGGCTCTGCGCGCTGCAGTGAGAATACATTAAGAAGAAGACGAGGAAGGAAAATTATAACAAAAAGATCGAATATATATATATATTTTTTTTTTACTAATGATTGAATGTGAATATTTGGAATAAACAAAATGTATTTTAACTGAATCCAGCTGAATGAATCGAGGCTTACCTGACAGCAGAGGCCGAGCTGCAGCGCGTCAGGCTTCACGGGCTGCGTGTCGCCGAAGCAGGTGTCGCGTCTGCTGTTCCCACAGACTGACTGACTGACTGACTGACTGACTGCCAAGTCCAATAAATAGTCTAACACCCCCAAACGTGGCCGAGGTGTCGTTGAACCATGTGCGACTTTACCGACAACGTCCAGACAATAAAAAGAGACGCGGAGAGCAAATGGTGCCGTGCAGGAGGCCTCTCATCGTCACCACGAAGACCTGAACGGACGATATCAGCTCCAGAACATCAAACCATGAAGTCACTGTGTTCCCACGGCTTTAATAATGTGAATGCATGTTGGATATTTTTTAATTTAGAAAAAGGAAGGCTGCATTTAAATACAGAAAAAGCAGATAGATCACAAATCGTCCATATTTTTTTTTTTTTTTTACAGATTATATCTGGTGTTTTTTTCTTAATTCTCTAATATTTATCAATATTTAACTTTGAGGCCTATTTGCCACACTGCAGGGGAACAACCAACTGTAACACAAGTAGTTTACACATATCTGAGATCAGTCTGAGGCTGATTCATTAATAAGTACTGTAACCTGTAAACCTGCACACACGAGCGTCCGTTTCTGTTTTATTGTGTCTCTGTCAGACGCCAGTGTCGATTTAGCAACGTCCCACCAACACACCTCGAGTGTGTGCCTGCGCGTGTACCTTGTGCAAGTTGTTCATAAAAGTCCCCGCTGTTCACTTTTATTCCAGTGTTTAATTTATTAAGGGTTAATGAAACGGAAATAACATCAGCATCAGGATTATTCATCAGCTATAATATACATCAACGGTGTGTGTGTGTGTGTGTGTGTGTGTGTGTGTGTGTGTGAGGGAGAGGAGGGTAAAAAGAGAGTTTTATTAGGCCCATAACTCTTCAGACTCGAGAGGAAGCTGTACGCATTAAAGCTGAAGGCCAAATCTCTGCAGCCTAATGCGAAACAGCTCAGCTGGGAGTTGAGAAAATGCTGCTGAATATTGGACAGATTCCGACTCTTCCCCACATTTTATACAACGTGATAACAGTGGAAACACTACAGGAACACACGTCCCGGTCTGAGGAGCTCGGATGGGGCCCCGGTTTGTTTTGGCTGCTGCAGGCCGGAGTCACTTTTTCTCCAAGGAGAAGTGAAATTATTCATTTAATATTGTGGATGTTTATCTGAGCTCCTGCTACCTGAACCATGCGAAGACGGTCTCGGAAATCTGCAAAGTGCCTCAGCAGCTGCTGTTACCTGCTGAGAGGAAGCGGGAGCGTTATAACCACATGTCCTGCTGGAAAGGAAATTAAATACATTGCACAAAATGCACGGTAACAAGTCTGATGACAAGGCGAGGGCCTGCAGTTAACTGTCTTTAATTAAAGACTTGATATCATGAAAGCTTAGTGATTACCCAATAAAAATATATTATTGTCAGTCCCACTCACTTTGAATGCGGCAGTGAATAATGAAGGCCCACGTGAAATAATAAAATTGCGACATCTAGTGGCGTAAACTTGATTTACAGCTTTAAATTGTATTTTCTCTGATTTATCTTTTCTTAGCAAAGAACGTAGACTTCAGGAACTTTTCAATTTCAGTTCTCTTAATAACTCGTTTCAGACCAAATGATTATTAAATAATGATAATAAAAAGTATATTATCTGGAATATCTTCACCAGTTTGGCAAATTTTCTACTAAAATGTGACTTTTTGTCAGCTGTTAATACAATCCCTAATAAGTGAAGGCAAGTACTGCAATAAAGACATTGTTTATTTAAAAAAAAAAAAAGAAATAAGACTTTCTGACTTTTGGCCACTTAATCAAACTGGTTGTTTATTATCTTATAAGGAATTTCTTGATTTACCCTTTACATTTTAAACACTGTGTAGAAAATATTCATATGGACGGAACTAATATGATTGAAGTACACCAACAACAATATTGGGAACACATTCAGTTATGTTGCTGTCCCTTCATGTAGGCTTGATGTTTTTAGTCGTCCTTATTCAAGAATATAAGCTGCAATAGATTAATATCCTACTGTGTCACTAACAAGCTTAAGGAGGCGTCTTTGAAGATATTACATAGTTTGTGATTGAGTCAGAAAGATTAAACATGGATGTGATTATAAGTTTCTGTGGACTACAACATATGTTTTTTTATTGTCTTTAACTTTATATAAACTTATACGTTTTTTCTAACTAATGATTTAGTTGATTTAATACAGAAACCTGCCAAATTGTGTCTAAATGCACTCCTCGTCTTGATATTAACGCTTAAACACTACCAGCATAAGTGAAAATGCACAAAAACTCAAAAAGACTGCAACGCAAAGGATTCTGGGAATCAATTCGCCTCACCGCTCCCAGTTTGCGTCATTTTTAGGTTACGTCGGTTACGTCGGTTACGTCTCCCCGCCGCGCCAACTCTCGCTTGGTGGTGGCAGTTGAGATGTCAGTTGAGGGAGCAGCAAAAGTCTGCCTGTGTGCTTGTTCCTGCGCTAACTTCTCGACCAAATGACCGGCTAACAGAAACATTTTATCACCAGCTGATGTAAGTACTGATGTGAATTAAAAGCTTATTGAAAATTAGCCTTAACGAGAGGGTTTCTATGTGTTACTGTCGGTGCTAGTCTGATAACTGTTAATGTTATTGATGTAGTAACGTTAGCTACGTTAGCTAGGTCCAATAGTTAACACACACTTGTTGGCGTTATTGTGTTGAATTCACATTAAATGTAACAAGTTAAGGTTAAGGGTTGGCTAACGGTCACTCTTTCCGGTCATATACCGTTATTGTTTCATGCTAGCAGCTGCGTGAGGTGCCCATTGTTTTGATGGAGCAGCTAACGTTAGCCGAGAGCTCACAGCTAATAACTCAATTAGCTGTGAGCGTGAAATTATATTATCTTTTTATTGGTCTCATGTGATTGAAGCAATGCTTAATAGATAAATAGCTTACGTGCCTTCAAACAGGTATGTGTTATCAGTGAGAGGTCTGAAGAGAAGTCAGTGAACGGTAGCGTTGTGATGTTACTTGTATTTATGTCTGGTCATCCCTTTAAAGTAACACACAGGCTACACATGTAGAAGTCTGCTGTGCTGAAAATGTTGTTACCAGGAGTTCAAAGCATGCAGACTTTATGTTATACACTGTTTTATGCTATCCAGGATGTGTGTGCTATGCTATCATCTCCTTCTTTTTCCTAATAAAAAAACACACACACACAGGACTTCTTTATGGTTTCCTACTGTCCTTAAACGCACTGCTTGAATGACAGCATGTTTTCACAACAGCTGTCACATGTGGGCTTGTATCATGTGTAAAAAAAAAAAAATGACTGAGTCATGTTCTGTGAGGTCATACCTGGTCAAAAGGTAAAGCATCGCAGGATGACATCATAACTTTGGAGCAGATGTAAACCATTATCCAGAGAGCTGTTTATAGTGAGAGTAGTAGCCTTGTAGAGTGAACAGCTTTAAGTGTTGAATATATGACTGAACTTGCTATGATATGAACTATGTGACAGATTTCAGCAAAATAAATGTAGTGAGATCAGTACCATGCGCCACCATGCTTGTTGTGTCCTTTAAGTTATATAAGAAGCCACAAGCAGAGACTTTCTCAGTACATTCACATTAACAATGGCGACCATTGTGTCCATTTAGTCTTTAGGCAGCTTTCTAAATCCTGTGATGATTTAAATGTTATGTAAATGTAGCAGCAGGGCTTAAATGTGGTGTTTAGTATCAGCAGCATAACATGCAAAACTATACCAGGAGGGATTATGTGCTTTACTTGCCTCAGACATGTTGTTTAACGGAGACTTTCTGTTCCAGAGTGAAGCAAAGGAATCAAAGAGGAGACGACTGTAACTTACAGATATGGGGGGCCTAATATCCCGGTGGAAGGTAAGTGCAGCATGAGTGAAGAGGAAGAGTTGAGCCATAAAAGTACAAGGAAGTTAAGTAAAATAGAGGCATTAAGATGTCATAATGAAAACAGTGCAAGATAACAAAAACAGCAATACTAAGCAAGTATGACAGAAGACTAAAACAGGTTTCATAAAAGCTTAATAAAATTCCATTTGGCTCCTCGGGGAGAGAGCTGGTACTGACATGTAAAAGGTCGCCTGTCATCACAGGGATTTAAGAGGTCTGGTGGATATGTAGCACAGGGCCAAGTCATGAAGTACTTGGACCAGTGTTCGCAACATCCTAAAACCAGTTCCATAATTTCAGTTCCAAAACATACAGGCAATGATTGTAGACAGAAAAATCAATAAGACTGACCCTCTACCCTGACCAGTCAAGTTTTTGAAACGGGAGCATTCAAACATTTTGGTTCCATTCAGTGTTTGGTGTTATCACACTCCTGAAAATGTGCTTAACAAGCACCTCATTCTTAAAGTTTCACTCAGCATTGAAAAGAGGTGAGATGACCTATTTCTACTCTATTTTGTTTGAATTATTTTGACAACTGAATAATTTTATGTCACAAGTCTTGAACAGTGAGCCAAACAGTTACATCTGGACACTGATTCATCGCAGATATTGTCTTGTATTCTTCATGTCTAATGACAGTGTTTGAGACAATTTGAAATAACACACTGAACCCTGCACCTGAACTAGATGAAATTCATATTTATAGAAACGCTATTTTTAGACATACTAGAGGAGTCAAAGGGAAAGCGAGAGAGACGGCAAGAGGGACTGAGCAATAGAAAGAAAGTGCGAGCCTTGATGTTTGCTTTTATTAATTTTTCCAAGAGATAAAAATTGGTACAGATGTCAAGAATTGTGAAATTGTACATCACATGTGGCTGAGATATTTCCCTTTAATAAGTCAAAGGAACAGGGTTGATTGTCTACAGACGAACCAATCAGTATTTAATGTGTTGGCTGTGTGTGACACTGAAAAGCTGTAGGTTAATTTTCTTGATGAATCTCATGCTAATTCTCTGATCTTGATCCAGACAAAGCAAACCACAGTTGAGCAGCTGGAGAGCCTTGACAAGGTATGTACTAAATATGGTATCAGATTTGATGTGCTCTAACAATGCTTATAGCACAGAGCATTTCTTTCTAGTCCCAGTTTGCATTTTAGTTTTTCATTATGGAGATGTTAAGGACAACCAACTGGGGCCTGTCTCAAAGCAGGATTGGGTTGTGTGCCGACCACACTGAACATGGGGCATGAAATCCACGTTTTACTCAACAAAAGCTATCCAGCTAACATCATTAAACATGCAACTATTATACTGAAGATGAGATGTGGAGTTTACTTGTTTCAACCTGAAATAATAACTGATACTTCAGTATTTTAAACAACATCAAAGAGCAACATTAGGGAAATGGTTTTCCTTGAGATTTCACATGTGATTAATTGAGATTGTTTGTTTAAATAACCTTTCACCTCTATGTTTCTATGTTGTAGGAGATTAAAGAGCTGGAAGAGTTTAGAGCCAAAAACCAACGTCTCCAAAAGGTCAGCAGGATATCCAAGAAGTGGAATAATATTCTTGAAGTGTGATTTCTTTATCCTCATCCGTCTCTGTGTGTGTCTGTCTGCAGCTGTGGGTCGGCCGGTTGCTTCTCTACTCGTCAGTCCTTTACCTGCTGACCTCTCTGATCGTGTACTGTCTCTACCTACCTGAACAATGGTTGCACAGACTAGCCATGGCTCTGCCTTTCTTCATATACCCTGTGTTGTGAGTGCTCACATTGTTCTACAATATGTCCTTCGCAACCCTCTGCAAAGTACAGATGTATCATTTTTAATCTGCTCCACAGCATCTTACATGTGTCATGTCATGTGTCTGCTGTACAGTAAGCATGAACAAGTGATTTTGTTAGTTGACGAGACTAAATCAGAAGTTGATAATCCAGAAAAACTGCATCTCTTGGCTTCTCTTTCTTATCATCAGGGTTTGGTTCATCAGGAAATTGTTGCTCTTCCTTTTTTCCAAACGTACTGAGAGAAACGGTAAGTTGTCCATCAGTCTCTCCCTGTCCATCTATCCATTCAGCTAACAAAAAACATATCTTATTTATTTTTGATGATTTGTCATACTTTATTGTCTTCTGTGTTCTAAACATCAGAAATCAATGAGAATTAGTTATTTTAAAGTGTAAAACTACAACAACAAATACAGCCTGATATTATTTTAATAAGTTATTTCTGCTTCTTTTTTAGGTGAGAAACTAGAAGATTTAAAGGCTTCCAAGAAAAAGATTGTAAGTGTCCAATTATTTTCTTTTATGTATCTTTTTCTGACTCAAGGAGAGTTTAGAGAGAGGGAGACTGTCCTTTTCCTCACACTCAAAGTCAAAATGTCTTCTTCTCTACACTAAAATGAGTGTTTTCCTGCCATCAACACAATGACTCATCAAACAAGAATTGCTGCTCATTAATTTTAGCTGCCTCCTCACATTCAATTTTCTTTGACTTATCTCAGCAAACTTGCGTCAAACGGCGTCTCTTTTTGGTCTTTTCTCTGGTCCTAATTTAAAGTTTGTACTGAGAGAAAATCATTCTGGCCAAGATTATTCCCAGTGCTCCTTTTGTGTTTTAACCAAAAGACTATGATTAATTCTGCATGAAAGAATCAAAGTCTCCCTGTTTTGTGTCTCCAGCTGGAGGAAGTGATGGAGACAGAAACGTACAAAAACGCCAAACTAATCCTGGAGCGCTTCGATCCTGAAGCTAAGAAGAAAGCTGTGAGTGCTGATTTCTATTTTTGCTTTACTTTGTGTTTGTTCAGTGTGACCTTTTATTGTATCTTTGTCTTGTCTGACTTGTGTTTGTTTCCTTTGCTGTCACGGTGTAGGAGCTGGAGTCTACTCCAGTGCGTCCTCAGATGACTCCCAGACCAGGACAAGGTACAGCACACATATCAATACGCAGCAAAAAGATGAAGCATCACATTTTCAGGTAGTCGAGTGGTGTTCGATGGCGCTTGGGTCAGAGTTATGCAGAGACTAGAGCTCCAAAAAGTGATTCCCTCAATATAATACAATGATTAATGGATAGAGAAATCAAATGCTTGCCTCTGCAAAGTAAAACAAGTTTTGTGATTTCTCTCCTCTGCAGAGATTCGACAGAGAGGCATGCCAATGAGACCCATGCCAATGGGCACCCCGGGTGCAATGACAATGACTCCTGTGGGAGCCCGGCCCCCTATGGGACCCGGGGGCACACCTGTGGGTAAGGGGTCACAGAGATACTGAAGATTAAGAATGATCAAGAATCACAGTTTGTAAGTGCGTCAGCTTTGATGCTGGGTCCACACAAGTTTGTCAGATGTGTTGTTCAAACAAGTAAAATCTCCTCTAGTCTGTCCGAGCAGACTCTGAGTAATCCAGGTCATGGGCGAAGTCTAATGCAACTGGAACGAACAGCAAGTCCAGTTGCCTTTGACTGAGTTCTTTTAGACATCCGTGTGTGTCTTTATTCCATGTTGCTCTCCCTACAGAACCTGTCCCTCTCTCAGCTCCAGGAGGTCCGCCGGAGAGATCTGCCCTGTCTGCCTCTGTCCTCCATGGGGCGGTACCCAGGACCCCGTGCTCCCCCATACCAGGTGTAGGTAGGTTGTGAAGCCGGTTAATGCACCTTGAAGCAAGTGCTGCTATGTGTGCGTTGAAGAAGGCACATCTGTTGCTGGCATTTTGTGTTTTTCAAGGCCCACATACTTCATTAGGCATCTCCTGCATGTGCACAGTCTGTGAACTGAAATGTAAAAACCTGAATCTATCTTGTGTGTATTCGATTGTGTGTGTGTGTGTTCATTTCCATGTTTGTGGACTTTACAGGCCTACACCCACCAGGTCCTCCATTAGCCAGGCCAATCCTACCCAAAGACAGGGGAGCTGTTGACCGAGTCATTGAGTACCTAGTCGGGGATGGACCACAGAACAGGTGAAGACTCATTCTATAAGATGTAAAATCCTGTGTGGAAGTAGCTTGTGACTTCATCCCAGACTTGCATTCATTCAGATTGCAGATTTCTTTCTGGGAAAAGGAAAAAAGCTGCAGTTGTAACGCTCATTTACCATCTGCAGCACCAGTGTTAGAATTGCAGAGACATTTAATGTCCTCTCCTGCAGATGGCACACATCACCTTCATTTG
Organism: Spondyliosoma cantharus; assembly: GCA_900302685.1. Taxonomy (NCBI): domain Eukaryota; kingdom Metazoa; phylum Chordata; class Actinopteri; order Spariformes; family Sparidae; genus Spondyliosoma; species Spondyliosoma cantharus. The sequence continues at coordinate 64,197 of OMLP01021551.1, read as the reverse complement.
CAGATCTGCTGCTCCTGCAACTTTCCCTGCTTACAGGACTCTCGTGGAGCCCGTGGTGCCCTTGATTACAAACCTATTCTGCTGAAATCCTCTAGTAATCAAGCAACCATTGGTGGAAGTCGACAATGAGCTTTTAACACATACCTTATGGAATATACACTGCATATTATTAAAGTATGATATCAAACAGTCTCTCCCCCTCCATCTGTTTCTCCTTCCTTCCTATAGATACGCTCTGATCTGCCAACAGTGTTTTTCTCATAACGGCATGGCTCTGAAAGAAGAGTTTGAATATCTAGGTAAGAACATAAACACGCCGCTGAATGTAACGAGAAGGAGCGTCCTAAAAAAGATGATAAACTCCAGAGCCATAGTTTATGAAATGGCACAAGCTCTGATCTAAGCTCTCTCTCTTTCTGTCTCCATCCCTCAGCGTTCCGTTGTGCCTATTGCTACTTCCTGAATCCTGCCAGAAAGATACGTCCTCAGGCTCCCAGGCTTCCAGAGTTCAGCTACGAGAGGAGGCTGAGAGCAGAGTCCCGTTCCCCTGGACCGACACCTCGTTCTGGGACTGAGACAGAGGAGAGTGCACCCCCTTCTGGAGGTACTGAAAAACATGGAAACACGCACACACAAGCAAGCAAGCAAGACCAACCAAGACTGGGTCTCCTTGGGTCTGAATTTAGACTTGACACCTCACCCCTGATGGAGACCTACACACACACACACACACACACACACTCATTCTCCCAACACTGTGCATCTTTATGTTACTTACTCCATGTTCTAACCAGCCGTGTTCAGTGTTTTTTTAGTACCGTGCTCCTGTTGACCTTATTTATGTGTTTAATGTTTGATTCTTTCCCAAACTTTAATGATGTCATCTTGTATCCTGTTGTAGTTGTTAGTGAGCAGTGAGCCAGCAGATCTTTGCGACAGGAGGAAACAGAGTGTTTAGGACAATATCATTTTAAAACTGAGAAACTGGCGGAATTTTTGCCAGATGAAATCAGTTGAAAAATTGAATCCTGACAACCTCCTTGTTTGTTGTCGCGGTGGTGCTACACAGTCCACCTAGTAAACAAATCAAGTGCAGGAAAAAATGTAAACGAATGTCTTTACTTGATCTCTTTTGAACGGATGCAGGGTGGCATGCAGCTTAAAGAGTGTATATCTCACCCAAAATGCTAGTCAGTTGTTATCATTTCCTCCCGTGTCATCCCTGTGAGCACACTACCGTGTTGCGTTAAAGTGACCAGTGGGTTTAACGGTGTGATCTTGCCTCTAGCCAAGGCTCCGGCTCCGTGGAATTTGGTCCACAGTTTCCGGATCCAGCAGAGTCCAAAGAACCCTCAGAACCGACCTCTGCAGAGTCCAGGTTCCCATCCTCTCCCTGCACTGTCTGATCTGGTTTAATTTGAACTGATTTGAACGATTTGATTACCTCAGAATGGGTCGATTTTCTTCGCTGTAGAATCCATAACATTGTAGAACGCAGACCATCACTAACTCTAATCACACTAAAGCAACAATGGGTTTTAACATGTCTACGCCAGACCTGGGTGGAATAGTGTTTAGAAAATAACATTGTCCTGACGATTAATCCTTAACAATTGGTGCCCCGATAAATTTAAGGAAAGGCTAAATAAGCGTATACATTTGTTTGACCCAGATCTGGTGTTCACTATGTGTACAAAATATTTAGACAAGTTTTTTTTTTGTTTGTTTTTTTATAAATTATTGATATTTGTCTCCAATCTCCATTGTTAAATTGTCTCTTATGTCTTACATCTTCACACAATCATCACCTCCACCTACATTAAGTCAGACAAAGATTAGAGTTTGTGTCCAGTCAAATCACTTCATTTAAAAAAACAAAAGTCAAATATTTTGTGCATAAAGTGTCATTTTGTATCTCGATGTTTAGCCCCCATTCGGACAAGATGCTTGTCTTTTCATGGGATTCGCTTGTATTAATCCTACCCATAGCAAATCTCAGTTGTAATTTCGGTGTCCAGTGCCTCCTTTTATGTGCACATGCTCTTCATTCCATGCTTGAAGTCCCATCTGTTCAGACACTTTGATTTTTTAAGTGTTTATCTGAGCTTGTACACATTCAGTCCTGTGTTAATAGTTATTTTCACAAAGACTGTTCTCATCTGTTTCAAGCAAGCTACTATAATGGGACAGTGAGGTCGGCAACAAATCTAGTAACTGTCGCTCATCCTGTCCGAACGGGGCTCAAATCTTCCTTTTTGCCACGGTGTGGATTTATGATCATTTTCTATCAAACAGAATGAATCTGTGCAAATAATATTGCATTTAGACATTTTGACTGTGAATCTTGACTTTTAGCTTCACAGGGAATCATACTAAGCATTACATTCAGAAGTAATGATTGTAAAAAATGTAGTTATATTGGGTTCCTGTAACACCAGGTCCTCTGGCATCGATTTTCATGATGACTGCTGCTGATTCTCTTTCAATGACCTCTGATTTTAACTCCTAACACCCAATCATTTCTTGTATTGCAAACTATTCACATTATCTCAGATGCTCCCTTTATCTTTCAACCTTCCCGATCATTCCCTCTCTTCGTTTTCTGGTTCTGTATCTTATTTACTCGTCTTCTCCTCAGATGAGAAAGAGGTGGGGGATGACGAAGGGACCACTCAGGAAGTCGAGAGTGAGACCCAATCAGAGGAGCAGCCGCTGCAGCAGCAGCAGCAGGAGGAGGAGGAGGTAGAGGAAGTAGAAGCAGAAGCAGAAGAAGTGGTTCAGGAGGAGGAGGAGATGGAAACCGAGCAGAGTCACGGTGCGCCAGTCGAGACAGAACCGCAGCCATCGTAGTTGCAAAGCGTCCAGAAGAGGACCGGTGATGTCTGATCGTTCTGTCCAAACAAACGGTGTTGGCCATGATAGACAGGTAGCATTTTAAAGCAATATAGGTGGACAAGGATTTTTACCAACATTAGTTCAATATGTTTCTTCCTTTTAAACCAAAAACATCAATCTCAGCTTTTAGATATTTGTCACGTTCATCATGCTAAGACAAAGGAGTTTATATCCTTAATGTGCTTGGTAACTGGTGCGAATTCTCAATGAAAAACAATGAAATGTTCAGTAATATTGCCTAAAATGATGCCAACATATCATGGCCTTATCAGTTTGATTGGTTGACTGTGAAGGTGTCAGATTGATGATTGTAGTTTTAATCCTGAGGCTGTTTCTCGATAGAGTAGTCGGCTGCTGACGATGCTCTCTGCGTGGTTATTAATACGGTGATAATTTTTCAGTATTCTAATGTATGATTTAGACTTTAAGGTTCTTTTGGGTTTTGAAGTAGTCGGCTGCTGTTAAAGGGTTAATGATTTCAGGCAGGACGGCTGGTTTACAGATGTTTTGTTCTCAGATGCAGCAAAAATGAAAACATGCTCAAAAGTAAATTGGTACATTTAGCTAAATATAAGTGTATTATGATGCAAATGTAAGTAAAGTACATACATGCTATTTATTATTTTTGCTGGAAAGTGAACAAAAAGTTCTCAGTTAGGCTTTGTGAGCAAACATTAAATTCAAGAAAGTGCACAGTGCGGGACACCATCAACCGTGTTTACAGTTTATACAAGAATGCCATAAGGGGTCCCTGCTTTGGCTTTCATCATCTCCTGATCTACATGCGTACTGATGAAGATCTTGGATCCATTTCATATGAAGACTTTTACATTTGCACTGATGCATGCAAACATTTTATCCTGCTGAGAGTTTTAAGTTTTCTTCTTTTTAAGTATTTATCAGCTTGTCCCAGACAGGTGGTGTCTGAGATATGAGAGGTTTCCCAGAAAACTACGGTACGGTAGCTAATGTTTTACTTGTCAGCTGCACTCAAATCTGCAGGAAGCAAAAGGTTCTGAAGGGCCAATATAAAGAAATAGACGAGGGGGCGTACCAGTGCTTGTATCGTGCAGTAAATGGACGATGCGAACCAGAGAAAGCAGCTGCCGTTAAGTCGATGCGCTGACTGCTGTTGACCGTCCATGCCTTTGTTTCCTCCTCATAGGCAGTCTGTCAGTAGCAAATTATTGTCACTAATGTCAGACATCCCACTTGTAACTGCAGTTACCATGGACACTGTGTGTAGCACCCAGTTACTGAACTCAGATCAGCCATCAGTAATGCAGCAGAACATGTGTGTTTCGAGGATAGATGTGTGTGTTTGTGACTCTTTTCACCGTTCATTTTAAGTCTGCAGCCTTTGTCTGCTCTCCCTGACAAAAGTCTGATAATTTTCCCTACCAAGCTTTTTTTTTTTGCCGTATGGGAAAAGCAAGCCTCTACGATGAAATCTTAGCTGTTAATTTTAGAAATATAATTTCTCTTCTCGACAACCTTGGCTAACTTATTAGCTTGAGGACAACATTAGTGTTGATGAGCAATGAACATAAACACAGCCGAGCCTTTAAACATGTAAAAAAAAAAAAGAAAAAAAGAACAGTGGAGCTAAAACTGCCAAATTCTCTATCTGGTCTTTTCTAATCATAGTTGTCATTAGGATTATCATTTGCCAAATGCTCTGTTGTTTTATATGTATTATTTGACTCCATTTGCACTGAGTTCCTCTTTGAATTTATTTATTTGGCCTTTTTGTGTTTTGATCTGTTCATGTATCGCTGCACTACTTGTTTTTTAAACAATTAGAGGTGTAATCTGTAAATGCCATCATACAGTCACAACTATTTGAAAGTCTCGGCCTGGTTTGGGCTCTGTAGGCTTCAAGTTGCTGCAGATTTTGGCGTTTTATTAAGATATTTTATGTGCTTGCATTCATTTGAAGTGTTTTAAATGTGGGCGCTCACAGTAGGAACCTGGTGCCATCATAATGCCTGCTCTGGATGCTGCTGTTTTAATTAGTTTACAACGTCTAACTCCTGTCGAACATAAAAATAATTTCATGGTTCATTTGGCCAGCACTAGAACAAAAACTGTTATTAAATGGAACCAGAAGAAGAAGTGAGTGTCTATGCAAAATGTAAATATGTTGTACCGCCTGTGTTGCACAGGTCTGATCCTCCTCAAAACTCCACAGCAACCCAGAACCATTTGGCGGGAGTTGGGTGTAAAGGTTTGGGACTAGCCTTCTGAATGTGCACATGGCAGCAAAAGTGCTTTTGGACGAAGCTCTGTTGAATGTTGAGGAGAGACTATGTAATGAATTTAAAGTAGCCTGACTCCTCGCAGCTTGACATTTGGATTTTGTCCCGTTACTTCCCTCCACCAGGCGTCATGGTACCTGTACCTGCTCACTGACTTGTGATTAACTGGATGGTACAAGCTTTGTATCCCTCATAATACCTGCTGGTGATGAAATATAAAGTTGCGTCTGTGATATTTAAAAACTTCCTCCCCAACTGTTTGTTTTTCATTTGTTGCTCAGTTTTTTTTTTCTGCTAGATTTATCAGTCACGTTTTTGCCAATGCTGGCTGTCATTACGTGTGCGCATGGCACGCCGAATAAAATTTTTCAACAAATGAAAGCAGGAGTTGCTCTGTTCTTGTTCTGCCCTGCTGCCCGTGCACCGTAGATTCATTTAACTATCTGTGAGGATAGATATCGCCAACGATGAGAGAAGAAATCTTTGCTTATTGGTTGAACTTTCGACACCCACCCACATTTAACAGTGCTCTATGTACCAATTTGTAGCAATTTAAATGTATTTATCACTTTTTTATTGGCTGTACGTAAGCGGATTGTAATGTGACGTGAACAATTAGACCTTCCTCGTCTCTCTCTCTGTTGCCTATACAAGCCAGTGGACGATTTCTTTAAGTCGTTTAATGCTGCTGGACTGTGGATTTCTTCGTCTCAGCGTCTCTCCGCTCTGCTAACAACAAGCTTCAAGCACAGCACACACAACAAAAGTTCCACAGAATGGAACATAATGCAACAATCATCAATAAACAACAAGAAATAAATGAAATGCCATTAATTAAAGGATTAATGACCTTTATTCTTCACTCTATTTCACATCTACACAACTGCAAATATAAAAAAAAGTCACTCTTTCTTCACCAGGAATCACAGCTGCAAAATAAATCAAGTTGCCCTCAGCTGGTTGCTGTTGACACGGGCGGCAACAACCGCACCTGTGATATATTATTTTCATGTAAATTTCATGGAATTTTTTTTTTTCACATCCATTGCTTAACAATGATCCTCTCAATGCCACTGTTCGCATGATTAAACCTACACAAAACGCACAATCGTTATCAGCTTTAATCCCGCGACACCAAAACGATAAACGTTTGTTGCCTTTTTTTTTTTTTTTTTTTTTACACATTTTCACTGAAAAATACACAGATTGTTTTTGAAAAGCAGCAGATCATTTAAAACGCTTTAACCACAGCCCTTCAATGTGGTTGAAGATAATTTAACAACAGAGTTGATAGGAAAGAAACATCGGCGCTCACCCATGAATGTTTGCAGAATTCACAACCATAAATATAATCGAGAAGTTAAATGAGTGTCAGGCAAAACAAAACAATAAAACTTCCGGGCGGGGGAAACATCTTGCCTGCACTCCAAGTCAACTGAGGCTCTAATTAAATTGCATAAAAAAAAAAAAAATACAATTAAATTAGTTGGTCTTGTTTTGAGCTAGCTGAACTAATCGTCCTCCCTCACCTGTAACATCCATGGTGGCTTTTCTACATAGACATTCACTCTGAGCTGAAGTAATTGGATTTTCTGTTAATATAAAGTATTTTCTGATAATGTAGCATTCATTCTCAGCACAGTGGACATGCAAACCTTCTCAGGGTTAAACTGTTTCTTTTTTTTTTTTCTCTGTATTAACATTTAATCAAGCTGCCAAAAGACAAAAACAAATCAATTATTACTGTCACGGTGTTCACGCAGAAGGACTAAAAATACACTCGTCGAGCCCACCGGAGTGAATCACAGCAATAAAAGCCTGTAGAAAAACAACTACAACAATAGAAAACATTGTTAGTGACAACAGTAGCTTCAAGTATGACCCATCAAGATCACAAATACACAAACTTTACGCCGTTTAAAAGTCAAATCGAACTGCGTCTGAGGAGAGAGCGAACACGACCTGATCCGGTCCAGTGATAAAACTCCTCTGATGCATCTCCCAAAGCGAGAGAAGAAAAAACTACGACGACTCCCTCACGGGTCGGGCCTCTACAGCGTGTTGAGCTCGATGAGTCTCCCAGCGAAGACGGCGAGCGTCCCGATGATGCACACGGCCATGAACACGCACAGCAGGATGTGGTCCAGAACCATGGCGACGAACTTCCACTCCTCTGCCGCCTGGAACACGATGAGACGAGAGAGCAAGAAGGTCACGTTTAAGCACCTGTGACTTCGATTGGTTCAAGGAAGATGTCACGGGTCAATCTGCTCTGTCTCTGTTCACCTTAATGAAGTCACGGTTGATTTAAATGAGATTTTGCTACTTTATATTACTTTAAGCGGACACACAAGGCTTGACATTATGGTGAATTATCAATGAATAGACCTGCCAATACTGAAGAGGTTCTGCTTTTGGTCCCATGTGAGCGTCTAGTTAGCGTGGTATTTTAGTTATTAGCCGATGGGAGTCTAACCTTGCATGCACACTTCAGTAGATATCTTGACGTAACGTCAACACTGTTGTTTCTTCACAGTCTGTTGATAATGTTTGCAGAGTGCAGCTTTTGCACACCTTAAAGGTCGACAGCTGCGTAGGAGAAGACTGGAGGCGGACAAAAAACAGATAAAAAGACTCCTGCACGCTGTCCACTTCACTTGCAATTAAGCTTATTGACAACAACGTCTCGGTACTCAGACCCTCATCAGGTTATCAAGATAACCTGATGAGGGTCTGAACAAACTTACCAGAGTCCCAGTTGCAAGGAAACTTCACTGCCTGACATCGGAAAGCCACTGAAATATGTCCTTTTTTGCGATTTTTGCTACGACGATCACTTAAATTAAGAACATTTAACTCGTGATTTGACGAACTATTCTCATTGTTTGATGCAGACAGAGAAGCATCTGAGAGCAGATCCAGAAGATCCAGCTGAAGATGAATTTTGGATCTAACATTCATATCCATGCAGGCGTCGTTGTCTTACATTGTTGGATTCCTCGTCCGACTTCATGGTCTCGGCGATGTACTTCACCCCTTCGATGGCGCTGCGGACATCGGGGTTTTTAGCGATGGGAGACTGGTAGGTGACGCTGGTCGGGTTGGGGTTACCTGCAGAGGAGAGAGCAGGGACAGGCTGTAGTCGTGGAGATGCAACATCCATCCTTATTGTCTAAAGCATATTCAAACTGAACGTGCACCACTTATTCCCGCTATGTCAAGACGTTTGTCATTTAGCTGGAGCCTTGCCTGAGATGTCAGAGATGTCCATGTCAGTGGGGAACAACCTCTTCTGCCGGATCTCCTGACTGGGACGCTTCATTGTTGAGAAGAACATCATGTTGGGAATGGTTTCGATGAAGACCTGAGAGACAGTCAGACGCAGATATTGATTCAAACAGCCACGTATAAATATATATGTATATGCTCACAGGCAGACACAACGTGAACCTTGCGGATCCAGGGGGGCATGGTGTGCGTGCTGGGCGAGCGGTGGTGCGTGTTGATGACGATGACGGTGATGATGATGGAGGCGATGACAAACACCATGGTGAAGAGCATGTATTTCCCGATGAGAGGAACAGCGCTGGAGGTGGAGGGGATCAGCTCCACAATAACCAGCAGGAAGACGGTGAGAGACAGCAGGACGGAGATGGAGAGAGTCATCTTTTCGCCTGGAGACACGGAGACGGACAAAGACAGGCGCAGTTACGCCATCAAATTTCTCCTCGTGACGGTGCCACGTGGGGACGAATTAGCCCACCGGGACCTACGTACCGGAGTCAGTAGGCAGGTAGAAGACCAGTCCGGTGAGAAAAGAGAACAGCATGCAGGGAATGATGACGTTGACGATGAAGTAGAGGGGCAGCCGCAGCATCAGGAAGTGATAGGTGATGTCGAGGTACGGCGTGTCGGGGCAGCAGGTGTAGTAAACCCAGTGTTTCCAGCTCCTGTAGTCCTTCAACACCCACTCACCTGACTCCATGAAGTTACTGAGGTCGGGCCGATCGCTGTCCTAGACGACAGAAGAGAAGGAAATAATCCCTACCATAGAAACGGGCGACTGCAAACAGGATAGAAGCGTTGTGACCGACACTCACTGGGTTGATGACGACCAGCAGTCCATCATACGTCCAGGTTCCCAGTTTCATGCTGCAGTTCTGCAGGTCAAAGGGGAAATGGAGGACGATGATCTCACAGTAGCTCTTAAAGATGGCCGGAGGGTTCCACGTTATCATCCCCGTGTGCTCCAGCAGGACTTTAGTTTCATGGATGATGGCAAAGTCACCGTCAGCACTGCAGAGGAGGAGGAGGAGGGACAGAGGAGAGGGTGACTGTGACAGCAGCAGTGAGATGTTTAAAGGACACGTGAAGGAGACAGAAGACGTGTGTTTACTTGTTGTATAGCACCAGGTCAGGTTTCCATATGTCGGTCGACGGGACTCTGATCTTCCTGATGCCTCCGTAATCGTCCGGATTCCAGTTCAGGTTCACATCCAACCATTGCTGGGGTGAAAACAGGAACACTCAAGATCGTTTTTCTACAAATGCACTGATACGACACGATTCAGTTGTTTCATTTCCATCTGAAAGAGGCTGATTTTAACTTTGTTAGTTGGCAGAACAAATGCAAATAAGCAGCCGACACGTGATTTCAAGATCTCAGTTAAATCAGCGTCTCTTCAGGAACAAATCACGGCAGAGATTTAAAGGAGGATCATTTATTCATGGTCTAATTTCGGAGATATATCCCAGGTAAATGCAAAGAATTTACCAAATGTATAATGAGAATACACACAACAGATTAATTGGGATAATCCAGGTAGCTGTAGGTGTCACAGGTCAAAACTTTGAAGGCATTTAAGCCTCGGAAATTAAGCTACATGAGCAGAAACAGTGTTTGTTGATAAAATCATCGACTGATACACACAAAGTTAATCATTTCTGTAGAATAACTATTTCAGAAGCAACAGAGAGGATCGTGTTTAATTGTAAGGTACCTATTTTGCATTATAATTTAAATTGTGTCACCCATCCACCATTGTTTTTAGTATTTCTATATGATTTTTTCTTCATGAATTCACCACCAGACATTTACCTGTTTGAGACGGACGTTGCTGGTCACAATCTGGTTGACTTCATCCTGAGAAAAGACAGAAGACAGAGGATTCACATCAAAATATCAAACGTTCCTTTTAAAAAACAACATATAAACTCTCTTTCTTTGGCCGCGCATGCGCAAGAATCCCCCAATTAACGCTGAATATTGCCGGTAGATCAAAGGAACTTGAAGTCTGGAAAAAGTTTGTCGAGGCAGCGACAAAGTTTCTGGAGACGAACACCTTGGCCCTTAAATTTTTAGGATAAAGGAATGACTTCTTTTGCGAGCAGTGAACTTTATTGTCGCTCGCTATCGACAGCTTGTGGAAAACTCTGGACACTGAGCATCAAAGAGAGCTGGACACCTGCAGCGGGAGTCAAAATGTCGTCGAGAGACTTGTTGACATTCAGCCATGGTGAGGAGACGAGGCGAGGACCAGACGGAGAGCTTCAACAGTGAGAGCAAGTTTTCTTTTTTTTTTTAAAGTTTGCTGCTTGTAAATTGTCCTTTTTTTTTTTTTTTTTTAAATCGCGAGCCGACTCACACACCTCACAAAGACACAAATGGCCGCCAAAACCTTTTTTTTTTTTAATGAAGGTGTTTTTGTTTCTGTCACTGCCAGCTTGTTGCATTATGAGCTCATTGACAGGTGGTGGCTGAATTCATAAAGAGTTGCTGCTTTTTTGTCTTCACATTCACCCAAATTCTGCCTGTTCCACATTATATTTGCATCATTTTGGCTGTCATGACGTCACGTGGGGTTTAAAAGCTCGTGACTTGCTGTCTGCATGTGACAGGTTCATGGAGGTAAACCTTGTCTGTTGTAGCGAGTTGCAGATTAGCTGAGAGCTGTTGTACAATATCTTTCACTTCACTTGGTCAGTTAATAGAAATCGTGATTGTCAGACTTGCCATCTCTGTTTCAGAACCAAGGACAGTGACACTAGCTGTAGATTTGTTGATCCAAGATTGATGTGATTCTGTCTCTGATGAATAAATATGATGTATTTAACATATATTTAACTTCAGACATGTTGGCAGCAAGGTTGTTGTTGCTTCTCACCCACTGCTGTGCTGCCTGTTGATTGCTGCAGTAAGGCATGGAGAGTAATTTCTGCTTTTAATCGATAACTTGTCTGCTGGATGTCTTGTTTTGGACCTCATAACGCAGATAGGACATTTCTTTAAGTTAGAATATTCATGAGAAATGGTGTTTTTTTTTTTTTTCAAATAAGAAGTGTGTCATTTTTTTCTTCATGTTAAAGGTGCATTATGTAAGAATTTTAGTTTACTACATTTATCAACTAAATGTGCTGAACAGCTTTGACGTTGATGTCTAGCCGGCTAGCCCGTCCTCCGATTGAATAGTTCCTCCCTGTTCCACTTCCCATCTCACCAATCTCTGCCCGAACCCACCGCGCCCTCATTTGTTTGTCGTATGAATTCAACAGTTGCCCCGATTCTTACATATCGCACCTTTAAACGCAGAGAAAGCTCGATGCTGTGAAGAACATTTCAGGTCGCCTTCGTCGGATTTTTACAAATCGCCCAGTGAAGCGAGTTACAGTCCCAGAAGGAGAGCTGCAAACAGTAAGTCGGGATGTGTGTTGTGCTGCTGGCGTGTTTGTCCGCTGTGCCACCGAGCAACACACTTTTGATCACCCTTGGGTCTGTCGTGTGGTCGACAGGCGCACGCGGCCGCCGAGCCCTTTCAGTGAAGACGTTTAAGTCCCTGTCAGCTTGTCATCGAGAGAGGGGGGCTGAATTCGAGCGAGTTGTCGCTTCCCGCCTGTTTTGCAGTGTGTTTGCATCATTTCGGCTGCCGTGCCATCACATGTTACGAAGCTCTGTGACTTGCCGTCTGCGTGTGACAGGCGCATTGCAATTAGGTGAGACATGTTGTAGAATCTGTTGTTATTTCACAACATGTCACCCTTTCTGTTTTGCCTGACAACGTTTCCCGACCTTCCTCACCTGCTTCAGTACCGAGAACAGTGACAAATGCAAAGTAGATTTATATTTCTTGATGCACATGTTGCTTTGACTTGCTTGCTCATTTGACTGTTTGACATGTATGTTTTGATGATGATATTTGCTCCAACCTCAATTTGATTATGTGATATATTAAGCTTCAGATATGTTGGCAGCTTGGTGTCACACGCGCGATTGTTGTGATGTTATGTTGGCATGGAGAGAAATCTGAATTGCGTCTGCCTCCAGGCTAAGAATCAACGGCTTACCACACTGATCAGCTGTATCAGTTGCAGTCCCACGGTGACCACCACCGGCTCGCTGAAGTGGTTAACGGGACGAACCACCTTGTTGTAACCAGTAAACAGGGTTTTCACCAGACTAGTCTCATCCGCCGAGCTGGATACTGGACCTGGGGCGCACAGATAAACACACAGAATCAGACTTTATTTTGCTAGGCAGCCTCTGCTTGATGAGTCTCATCCTCCAAACACGAGGAGGTCAGAGATCAGTCGGAGTGGGTGATCGATAAGGAGAGGGAATCAAATACTTGGGCTGTGTAGTTGGTGCGGAGGAATGAAATGTAAAAAAAAACACTCAGACTTTACTCGGGACTTATGCCAATAATGTATAATTCATGCTGTACACAAACTCTGGTTTAAACTTTCATAACACATTTTATTTCGAGCTCACTTCAGCTGACATACGGTCAGCGTGACACGTAGCCGTACCCAGCTGACGCTCATGTCCCCAACAAATGTTATCGTACTGGAACTGAAATCGCAGCTGAAGCGAGAGGGAACTGTGATTCACACGCCAAACATTTCCCTGGCTTACAACCAGCAACCTGAAACCCTGCAGAGTGACTGCGAGAGAGTTCACAGGAACGGAGGACGACAGGAAGGGGTTGGGAATTATCTTGATGAGAGAGAGGCAGGGACAGGCAGACGGAGAGACAGATCAACAGCAGCCTAGTCGAGTGACTGGAATTCCATATTGGTGAAAAGCCTCTGCACCGAATGCCCCGTGAGCTGTCTAAGCGCCGCGATCAAACCTGTTTCTCTATAAGTCCCTGGATCGAACCTAATCTGAGCGCTAAGAGGGAGTCGAGGGAAAACCACCTTCCAGTCAATCCACTTGACATTAAGACCGGATCAGTCAGAGTTCAGAACAGTTAACCTGCCGTTAACACCCCCTCACAGCGAAGGTGTTTCCAGTTAACAGGCTTACTGTTTTTCTTTTTTTTAGACCGTGTCTTTATGAAGCCATAAATTATGACATGTACAGATGGGATACACGCCAAAGTTTCAGCTATTCATTCTATATTCATTTCAGGCAGGGACAGGATTCTGGCAGTTTCACTATCTTTTGTTTATAAAGCAAAAGTTGGCGTTTCGTGCGGCGAGGATGGTTACTGCAGCTGGGCAGTAGCAAGGTGCCGACCACAGCGAAGATGTTAAATTGAATATATTAAAAACAGACGTAGGCGACAGATGCGTAAACAGTTGGAGTTAGATTTTATTTATTTCATAGAGTTCAGATCAGCCACTTGACATAATTGTATCGCTGCCCCCTCGCCTCCTGACACGGGTGGATTTTTTACGAGTGAACCTCTGAAGGCGTGCCTGTCATCATAAAAAAACAGATCCTAAGATTGTGATGTTTATTGCCTAGCTTAGGAAATGTCTACTTCTTTCCCTTCGACGCACACGGCTGTTGACGTGTAACCAGTTGGTGTGTCATGTGGGCGGGACATAACCATCGATTTCTTGAAATAATTTTGCTTCAAAGTTTTTCTCTGGCCTCTTTTTTTTTAAGTTTGCATACAATATTGTGTCTTACCAACTCAAACAAATGTACTTAAATTAATGTATATGTGACACAAACTCCAAAAACTGCTTTGTTGTTTGATTTTGTTTTGGCCAGAGAGTCAAAAAGTTAATTTTGGAGACGTTAGAGGTGCAAGACTTGAACTTAGCAACGTCACTGGGCTAAAATTTTGATCAGTATCAGTCCAATCTCGATCCTGCCATCATTATGCTACAAGTGGACCGTTGCATCACCTTTTGTTCCCGTAATCGCAGTGAACACATCATGTGGTTTTGTCACAATATGACTCAGCAGATTAGCTTCGTGCTGCCAGCCAGGTTGTGACCCGTGTTACATCCTTTGCATGTTATTTCTGGCATCCTTGCTGGCGATCCACACTCAGCCTGAACTGAGCAGGCGAGGATCCTGTTTCATTTAGCCAGCAAGAGCAGAGCGTGCGCGCACACACACACACACACACACACACACACACACACACACACACACAGTTTATCTTGGTTCCCTTTTCAGGCCTTTTTTAGGATCTTTCTCAAACACGTCGAGGCTCAGTGCGGTGTTGTTGTGTACAGTGCCGATGTTCATTTCCTTGGCTGTCAGCCATTGTCTCTGTCTGTCACTGGCTTCCTGCTCCCCGTCTGTTGTCCTGCGAGCGCGCTTTGATCTGGCCACATACAAAAATAGAAAGGGAGAAGCGAGGCTGGCCACTTGGAGCTGTCAGTCATTGCCCACTGGACTCTAATTTCCGCATGAGCCACCACTGCAAAATAAAGCAGCTGAACCGCTCTCCATTTTCTGCCACTTGCTAGCTGAAATGTAACAAAAGCGCGGATGCGATGATTGTGTCGAGTTCATGTCCATGAGGATGCGGGCACGTGTCGGCTATTGTTCCGATGTCACCGATATGGCTCGCATGACAGGCTGGAAAAAATGTTGTTGGGGAAAATGAAACACTCCGACTGAGGATGCATGCGAGCAGGGCTTTAAAAGGAAAGAAATAGGGAGCCTGTCACCTTCAAATTGCCTCACCCGTCTACTTTCCCAGTGACTCTTTGTAACTGTCAGAAAATGGGCGCGAATTGTTGCATTCGAGTCAAAGTTGGCTGAATAGGTACGATTGTTAGTTATCTTACTCTGATCGCAGTATTGTATCTGTGAAGACAGCCACACCTTTTAATCGGAACACATAACACTATTTGTCTGTTAAGGTTAACGTTAGTGGATGAATTAATTCCTCCTCCTACTCAATTAAAGGGCAGCTCCACCAATTTCACACATTTAAGTGAATTTACAGATTTTACGAAGTCCTCCTGCATATGTGGGGGGGAAATGTATAAAACCGTGTCTGGCTCCAGAGGAAGCTTTATGCAATCTGATAAATTGTCTCCAGTGATAAATTGCATTGTGGGTAATGTAGGCGTCAGGTTTTGTAAGAAAAAAAAAAAAAAGATTGTGTGAAATAAAGAACTGGCCAACAGTTTTATAGGAGTGCAATGTTAGACCAGTGGACTGCTTTTCAAAACCTGGACTCCACATTACCCACAATGCAACTACGTGACTGAGTGACATCACTGGACGATATTTATCAGATTACATGCAGCTGTCTCTGGGCTCACAAAAAGCTTTTTTTATTATTTTGTAAAATAGGTGGAGTTACCCTTTTAAATTCTTGTGTACTGTGTGATAATTAAACATTGGTGCAAAACACAAAGCCATGACATGAATCCTGGCATGTTGTTGTGTTTTGTGACTGACACTAAGCCTGAATTTTCTTGATTTCTTAGCAGCTGTTTATGCTTTCTTGTTTGTGATTCACTGTGAATGGCATTAGCTGTACGAAAAGGCCACTCAGATTTAGTTTTATAGTGTTATCATCAATAGATTTAACCGGAGACAAAACGATCATGTTTTGACTCTGGAATAACCCGTTTGATATACTGACATACAAGCTCCAAGCTAGTAAATATTTTTCAAAGAGGATGCGTAGCATCCGGCAATAAAGACCTTCAGATGATTTACCGAGCACCATTTTTATTGCACATCTGCAGTGATGCAGATAATGTCCAACTGGTGGCTCACAGGCCGCCTCCATTCATCCTGACACACCACCTCTATCTGGCCATCTCATCAATTTGTCACCACATTGTTGCATTTGCCAGCAAGCAGATAGATCAGTGAATTGGAAAGGAAAAAATAAAGTAATACGTGTGGAAATTAACACATTTGTGATCCTTCTTGTGCAGAATGCATGATGTAGGAAGAGCTAAATGATAAACGCGAAAACATTTGATGTGTCGAGCATCAAGAACTAATCTGAAATCTGACAATTCAAACTCTGATCACCATTTTTTTTTTAAGCTGCATGATATATCAGATGGAGCTCACTAAATCTGTCATACCCTCATATCCTGGAACACAGTAAATCCTGCATATGTGTGAAATATCTCTGCAAATATAATATTCTTAGGTTAAAGCCCACTGAAGTGTACTAAAGTGGAGTGCGATTGACTCGGAGGACACTGGGAAATCACACTGTTCTTGTCCCGTCTGCCTGATTTCATTTGAAGTTAATCTCAAGTCATATGTTCTCTTTGAGAGTCTGCCAAAAACCCAAATTCTTCACAGCGGGTATGAGTAGATCATGTAATTTGATGTGATTTAGGTGTTTTCAGTAATTGAAGTCCTCGTCTCTTTATTAGCTTTTTTCGCTGCTCGCCAGATAAACCAGTCATGTTACGTTATAATTACTGTCCTCCGTTTCAGAGCGGAGTCTGTAAAAACACACGGTTACGAGCATTTAATTAATGTGAAGTGCGTTCGCTTGCGGGAGTAAGTGGATGAGGATAAGACCACACGCACTTCACGGGCAAAACATTTATTCAAATGATATAGAATATCATTAAAGAGAAGATGAACCTGTAAACCGCTTCTCATTTGGACGAGGCAGCGGAGGCCTCTGGGTGTTAGGCCGCCCGCTACTTTAAAGTTCAAAGGTTTAATCCTCCCAGGAGGGTGGGCACCGTCAAGCATGTGTACCGCCCAAGTGCCCTTGAACAAAGAACCAACACACCCACACCTGACTCACCGATACAAATAAATCACTCCTGAAGAGGACGTCAGCTACTTTAAATGACTAAAATGTGAATGTGGAGGAATGCTAACAATGCAGAGCTGCTTCTTTTAGGCTTCCTGAAGGACAAATACTAAACACACTGTCATCACGAGAGCTGATCACACAGAAGTCAACCGGCAGAAATTCAGATATTGATACAAACCATTCTTATGTGCATGTGTATAGATTTATCAGCCTGCTAATATTGTTTCTACCATAATAAGAGTCCCTTTAATATCTCTGCACTTTTGAGCAAAGGCTGTATTGGCTTTTTGTGAGTTTTGTATCAATGTGATGAAGCACTTTGATTTGCCGGGTATTGAATCTACTTCATTTGCCAAAAATAGACTCCCGTCCAGTTATTTTATCTCTGTTTTTCTCCAGAAGATAGTACTAAATAACAGCATTGATTCAACAAAGTAAAAATACGTCTACCATGATAGAGGATTTTAGTAGGTACCTCTGGTGTTCACTGTATCTTGTGTTGTGTCTCAGGCCATGTGTCTGGAAGCTGTCTCCTGGCCACTTGACATGAGTACAGTCTCTGGAGAGATCAGCACTTTATCCACACAGAACGTGTATTTAGCTCTGCCTGAATACTTGTACACAATCTTCACTGAAAATGTACCTGACAAGATAATGGATTTCCTCAAAAGTCCACTTTTACAGCTCCGTGTTAAATCTGGCGTCTTTCTTCAGCCTGGTTTGCAGCTGTTTGTCTTTTTACTTTACATCTGCAACTAGAAAAAGTCAATACCTTGTTTGTGTGCACAGTTGAGAAGTTGTTATCTGAATAGCTGAAGTTGCTGGGATTGGATTTAGACTTGTAGAAACGACAGGTTAATCCCTCTTTGAAAACATTTGTGTCGAATCGCTGAAGAACACTTCTACCTGAACTTCATTGAGACATTTTCTCTGCTGCGGCAAGTTCAGAAAACGTAACCAAGACGGTTGAAATGTCAAGACCCTCACATGCACACACACAAATTGAACACACACACACACACACACACACAAAAGGAAGACTTACCGGCAAATACACAGAGAATCCATGCCAGCACGATCTGGACCATAGAGAGGTTCATATCTCCACCAGATGTTTATAGAAAAAAAAAAAAGCACCCCTTTAAATTTACAGCATCCGTTTAATAATGTGTTGTTAACCAGTTAGCGGCTCGCGAGCTAACTCATTAACTGACTTCACGCAGAAGCAGACACATGCACGAAAAAGCTGCACCAGTCGCCGTGGAGTTAAAGTGAGCGGTGGGAAGGTGGAGCGGCCAGTGAGTGAGCTCTGGTTTCTCCTTTCCTTCCTCCCCCACCCAACATCATCCCAACCTCCCAGCTCACTTCAAGGCACAGGAGACAGCTGGTCGAGTGTGTGTGTGTGTGTGTGTGTGTGTGTGTGTGTGTGTGTGTGTGTTGAATATACACAAATCAACACTGTCATTATTTCTCACACGTGGAAGTTTTTTCTTGCGCTGACGACGTCAGTATAGCATGTTCTATCAGTGAGATGGCAAAGCTGAGGGCAGTGAATGGCATTGAGACGCACCGCAAAGGGGACAGGAAGAAAGACAGGCAGGGTGGAGACGGACACAGGGAGGCAGACAGCTGAGAGCTGTCACTGACGGAATGAAAAGCATGCGCACACACACACACACACTGTGCCCACAGCCCTGCCAGCATGCGTCCCAGGACAGGAAAGCGACCAGTGTGCGTGTCGGTGTCGGACCCAACAGCTGACCGGTTATACATCTTCCAAAGACAACAAAGGTTTAAGGTTTCACCGTAGTTTTATGTATCACTTGTTTATTTGTTTTCTCAGTTATACATTCACAATTTGTTGTCGTGAATGTGCAGTTAAGAAGGTAGTTCAACTGAGACTGCACGCTACGTGCAATATCCAAATCACAAGAAGCTGTGCGATATTACGATATATATCGTAGTGCGATATAAAAATGTCTGCCGTAGGATATAACCCTCTGTTCTTTATATCGCAATTTTAACGTGTAGGCTACTTGTTCAGCACTGTTGCTACACTAACGTTAACGTACGCTACGGTTGTGATTTAATACACCGTGTGAAGCACGACTCGGCATCGGAACGACCGTTGGACATCCAAACTTTGAGTTTAAAACAAGTTCATTGCATGAAGGCGAATGTAACTGCAGCAACGCTAACGCTACCGCTCTGTGGTAGCAATTTTTACGTCACCTGCAAGGACTCGTTCACGGCGCCGGTCGCTCGGGAGTAAACAGGCAAAAGCAGCACGGCGGAGACGGAGGAGAGCGCGATGGAAGACGAAAATATCGCTACTCGTAACGTTACATCAGACGCGGATACAGAAGCAGAATATATCGTTATCAAGATGTAAAATTTTGTCCATATCGCACGGCACTAAGAAGCTGTAATGTTCATTATTAGCTTGTCATGCACATTTGTGAAAAAAATGGTTGGTAAGATTTTACACAACATGCATTGACCGTCTCAATCAGGTCTCTGGCCGATTGATTGGTGCATTTCTCTTTCTTAATGCTTTGACTTTATGAGATGTCCATGTCTAATGAGCTTTGTGTGGACTAACCTCCTTTTTTTCCCCAGATCCATTACAGCTTTTTTACTTGACATTTAACAGAAAATACTGTACTTTTGATCCAGGACTGCTGTTCATACAGAAAACTAACCTGGGAAGGTCACGTTTTCCTTTTTTTAGCTGTTGAGACTTTTGCAGCACACGCTCACATGATTTGTATTACCGCTGACATGTTGTGGTTAGTTTGTAGGAAGTCACTCGGTTGAAACGGTTGTTTGAATCAGCTGCCGCTTCCACTAGATGGCAGTACAAGACTGTGAATCAGCACCGGTCACAGGGGTTTGACGGCATCATGGCCTATTCGAGGGTGGATATGTTCATGTAATTTGTGTGTCTTTTCATCTGCTTGCCTTTTTTTTTTTTTTTCCCTTTCACTCTGGCGCTGTAAGGTTTGCTTCTCTCTGCCACCGGTTGGTATCTCTTCCTCT